>JAYXIM010042819.1:0-50983 GCA_037575425.1 Anastrepha fraterculus
AATCTTTATTTGAACTTTACTTTTATAAGTGTGGCAGTTTAGTTGGACGTTGCTAAAGCATATGACAGAGTGTGGAATAAAGGTTTACTTCACAAAATAAAAAAAAATATATCAAATATGAAAATCATTGTTTAGGTATTCATCAAATAATAACTGGAGTTTCGCAAGGAACCGTTCCACGACCACTACTATATGTTTTGTTCACCGCTACATTCGTTGTCATCAGTCAAAAACCTAACTATCGCAACTGAAAACTGCAGCAATACACGAACGCAGTTAAGAAACGGTTTCATAACTGGTCCATAAAAATAAATGAAGACAAATTCGTACCAGTCATATTTACTACCAAAAAAATGTACTGTAGTTCCAATTAAAGTAAATCGCAAAACACATTTACAATAGAACCAGCCGCTACATACCTGGGAGATCACATGGACTCGATAGTAAATTAGAATTACCACATTAAGCAAAAAGTCAAATAAATATAGCAAAAACTTGGACAACTTCATTCGTTAGTCTGCACAAAATCTACACTTAATATATAGAACAAATGACTAAGACAATCGGGCTATATGGACAACAGGTGTGGAGAACGGCCAAAAGTTCTCAAATAGCAAAAAACCAACGACAACAATCCACAATTCTTCGAATTTTGACCATATCTGACAGATACACACGAAATGATGGCATCAATAGGACGACATGAAGGACCGTTTCCACGACAGTCGGTTCTACGTTACCGAAACGACCCGGATTTATATCCGGCCAAGGACTGTCACTCCAGCAGCAATCCCCGTATGTAAATATGGGTAATGTTTATGCGGCTACAACAACAACAACATCAATAGGACTTTTAATATAAAAACAGTAGACGAAGAAATCAAAAAGCTAACAAGGCACTTTTAAAAAATAAACAAGCATAATAACACAGAAATCATCAAACTTCTAGATAGTGAAACAAGAACTGAAGATGTCTAAAGAGAACTCGACTAAGCGACCTAATAAATGCTGTAAAAGAATAAATACGTAAAAATTGTTAAATTGTTATTATATTGTTGTTAAATTGTAATTATGTAAACTGATTATTGTACTAGGTGTGTTCAAAAGATAATGTGATTATTTATTTTTCTCAAAAAAAAATTATTTATTCATAAATTTCTATTTAATCTCCTTCAAAGTAGTCCCCTTCAGATTTAATAAACTTGTGCCAGCACTTTGATATGCACTTTTTGCAATTTCCTTAAGCTCTCTCAGCAATTCGGTTTTTATCTCCACAATCGTCGCAAAACACCGTCCATTCATGAGACTCTTCAATCTTGGGAACAGGAAAAAGTCGTAGGTGAATACAGTGGCTGAGGCATGATAACGGTGTTGTTTTTGGCCAAATAATGATGCACAAGTCATGCATTTTCTTTCCACGATCCTGGACGTTATTTTCGTATCGCTTCACACAAACCGTGCATAACTTCAAGGTAATACTTCTTATTTACCTTGTAGTAAGAACTACTGATGCACTGCGCCATGGTAATCGAAGAAAACGGGGAGAAAAACTTGACAATTGATTGAACTTGGCGTGCTTTTTTTTGGTCTTGGCTCTCCTGGACTCTTCCATTCGGACGATTGCGCTTTGGTTTCGATGTCATAACCAAATAACAATGATTCGTCACCAGTTATGACCCTTTTAAGCTAATCTGGATCATCGTTGACGTCATTCAACAATTCCTAAGCGATGCTCATGCGACGTTGTTTTTGGTAAAAATTTAGTAATTTTTGAACGAACTTCGCCGAAAAATTGCACGGCATGAAACAACCGATATGCTGATATGCCGACATCTTCAGCAACTTCTCTAATAGTGATTCGACGTTTCTCCATAACAATTTTCTTCACTTTCTCAACATTTTCAACTCTTGCTGATGTGCTGGGGCGTCCATAGCGAGATTCGTCATTCACATCTTCTCGACGTTTTGTGAAAAACTTGTGCCACTTGTAAAATTTTTTTTTTTTTTTGACTCAGTGCACTTTCACCGTATGCCACTATAAACATTTCAAGAGTTTTTGAGCACTTAATTTCATTTCTTACACAAAATTTGATGCAAATTCTTTGATCCATTTTTTTCGATAGCAGAAAATCGCCGAACAATTGTCTTATTTATGTCTCTCACAAACAAACTAAACATGCGATATTGCTAAACCCGTGAACATATCTTCAAAACGAGTGTACCAACATACAAAAAAAATGATAATCGAAAGTCGAATGTACGTAGCCGCGAAATTTCAAATTCTCCTTATTTTTTAAACACACCTCGTACTGTATATTATTTAAATTATTTTCGTTAAGCAATATATATAAATTCCTTGCTAAATTGGCATGGAATAGCTAATGTCAACAGACAGATGTGTAAAATAAATGGAAAAAAAGACTAGTTTCTTACGAGAACAAAGTAAAATAAAAACTTGGTAATTCGTCGCTCTTCTATTATTTGACCTCATTTGACAATACATATATTTTACTTTGGATATTTATAATATTTACTTTACGGACCCATATGTTATATTCAGTGCTTTTAAGTGTTATTATAATATTGAAATTAGCTACAACTAGCGCACGGTAGTTTATTAAACCTGTTGATAGTTTCTAGCCAAGTCCAGCATTCTTTGGTGAACTGCTTAATTCCCCGGATGATATCACTTGCCAATTCTATCCATTCAATAAGGTTCCCATCTTCCGGTATTAAAAGAAGCAAGGTGCCTTAGAGTGTTAAGAAGAAAATAAGTGTCTGCGCATTCACAAAAACGTCATAAAGAAGTTGTCAGTGTAGTCTCGTAGTTTAGTAGCCATAATTTGAAAATTTCCACAAGTGCGATAATAAATTTTTCCTTTAAAAAGTGATTTTCTCTCTACCTGCTCACTTCACATCGAATACCTAATCTCCTATGAAAGTAAAGGTAAGCCAAGCGAAATTCTTCATTTTATGTCCTTTTATGCCATTTCGCGATATTATATCTTGAAAGAACGCACTAAGCTCCGTATAATTACATTGTCACGTTGACTGCCCCAACTACAAGGATGAGGTTGAAAACAAATACTTTCGCAAGTATTTTATGAGCAATCAAACAATGTGTGAGTGTATCACAAACTTACCTTTCCGTGCTGGTATTGCATCAACGCACTTCAATATGCCGGTAATAAAAACGCCCGACGGGAAATTTTACGCACTTTTTATGTAAACTACATATTGTACTTGTACTTAACCGCCATTTACGCATCCCTCTATACAATACTTATTCCCATTTTATGCTGCAAAATGTCATTGTTACTACTTTGCGAAGGCATAAAAGCCATAAAAATGTTCAAATGGCAAAGTAAATTCAAAAGTAGAGGAGTAGAGTTTAGTTGAGTAGCTGGGTGTTGGGACAAAATAAAAACAAAAAGTTAGGAAAAAAGAAAAATAAATATGTAACAGCTTTGAAACAACTCACACAGTGGGAGAAGAAGAAGGAAGTAAGAAAGTACTCGAAGTGGAAATCAATCGAGAACGTGAGTGCGTTAAGCTAAAGGCAAAAGCAATAAATGCAACAAGTTCTTCTAAATAATAATGTTGCAAAGACATTGTACAGTTTGAACTTTGTTTCGTTTCGTTCGTTTACACTCAAGCAGGCATTTTTGTTTATCTGCGAAACTAATAAAACTGACTAAAGGGCGACAGTTACAAAATTACGTCAGTGTCACTTAAATCTTACATCTCTGTAAGAGGGATGTTCACTTTTTCGATTTTTGCGATCCCGGGACTCCCGCATCTCGTTATTATGCTTCCGCGATGAGTACCGAGATTTGAACATTCATTAATAACAGGAATTTCGTGAAGTTCAACAAAACACAAATATTTTACTTAGACCAATTTCATAATTAACACTAAATGAACTCAATATAAGGTTGAATTGAATGAATTTTGTTTAAAATAATGTGGTGTGAAGTAACTGATAAACTCATTTTTTTTTTTAATTTTGACATAGACCACTTTCATAATTATTAGCGCATATATGAGTGAGAAATTCAATCAAAACATTGAGCAGCCAAACACAATTGAAAATGCAGACCCCGCAAAACAAAGCACGACAAAAGAAGATATCTAATATTATATGAAGAAACTTAAGGACAAAAAGACACCGGGATATGACCAAATAAATGGAAAAATACTGAGTATGGCACAAAGGACTTCTATATAAGCTAAAAAACATTTTACCACTTAACATAGTTATAATCCTTAAAAGCTACATGACGGATGGACACTTCTTCATAAAATACGACGATGAGTGCTCTGAAATCTTGATGGCGATAGCTGGAGTACATCAAGGAAGCGTACTGGGCCCCATACTATACTTAGTATACACAGCAGATATACCAACACCAACTACTCGAGTATCAATGATAGCAACATTTGCAGACGACACAGTTTTAATATCAGCTAACAACAATGAAGAAGCATCAACAAAAACACTGCAAGATACGCTATCAGCTACAATGGTTTCAAAAATGGGGCACTGAGGTCAATAAAGACAAAACACAACATATAATATACGCGAAGAGAAAACCTGCAAGACATCCAATCCAAATTAACGGAGAAGACATAAAAATACACTGAAGTGCAAAATATTTAGGCTTAACGATTACTCAAAACTCACATGGAAAAAACACATACTGAACAAGAGAAACGAGATGAAAAACAAATTCCGACAACTCTTGTGCTAGTAAAATTGTAACTAAATCCTACCAAAGACAATAATGTTCTCTTCCAAAGGGAAGGGACATTTTAATTCCAAACCCGAACACCAATTACTTATTGTTAATATTAACAGATTTTAATTTATAAGGGAAATTAAAAAAAAAATAAATAAATAAAAATGCAAAATAAAATCATGTGCAATTCAATCTTACAACGAAGCCTGTCTTTTAGGTATAGAAAATGTATAGCTCTCTTTCTCTCTATGTTATATATCAGACCGCCGCTAAAGAAGTTTCACTTCAAAAATTCATGGGATGACCAAAAGTCTCATACTGTGTAAAGTTTAAATTTACATCTTACAACTCAATGACACCTTGTGAACTACCTAATTGCACATATGTACATACGTATGTTAACATGTCTGGAAAATCGATATCGCAAAGTATTTCTAGCACACGTAACCTTGAACTTCGGCTGTAATCAATCCAAATTTTAGCCAGACAATATTTTGTATTACATCTATAAATAGTCGTGCATGTATGAATGTATGTAATGTAATGTGCGCACATTTTGTGAACACTGTGAACTTAATTAGGGAAATATTGATACACCAATGATTTATAGTGCAGCCAGCATGGATGGTGGTTCTGCCATACCCTACCCCATGCGGTTCTCACTATAAAAGTTGAGTTGAATGCCACAAATTATGAATGACTGCAACTAATCAATCACCGCACCAACTTCATTATCGACATCATACCCATCATCATAAATGTCAGTTGAGCAGAGTTGATTTCACTAATGGTCCCACTACTTTAATTTATTACTTTTAAGCTTATCCACAATATAATCAAAATTTCAATAATCATTATTGACGTCTTTAACATCAGCTAGTGTTCTTCTTTGTTTACTAGAATAAATTGAATGTGGGAAGTGGAAGATTTTGTGCATGTTGATCTGTGTGTAGGCGTGTGCTTTTCAAGAAATGCAACTGGAATTCCGTTTATTATACCGGGCGATTTTTAAAAGCTTGAGAACTTAAAATAATAAAAAAATGTATATATAGTTGGAATTAATTTTACTATAATCTGGTAGATAATTTCATGGCATTTATTTTTTGAATGCAATATCCGGCATATATGTATGTTAGGCCGGGTCGATTTGTGGGGAGGCAAAAAAGTCGCCATTGCTCTGTGAAAATCATATTCTAGGGATCAAAATAAGAAACTTTGCCGAAGGAACCATACCTCTCAAACGAATTCTGATGTCCCCGAATTTGGGTCATCCAAACTTTTATTTAACATTTTAGTGCGAGTAACGAAAAGTATACAAGTATGCCCATCAACTGGCATCTCAGCACGCTCTATCCAATACAAGAAAAATGAAATCATAAGCTGCGTCTTCTCAGTATAGCAGACAATATCCTTTCATGCGTACTTTTTCAAAGGCTGAAACCACTTTAGGTCTGGTAAATCTACCGGACACATATACTCACATTTGGCCGGATTGACTCCCACCACCTTTTCGTCGATTACAAAGTTGCATTCGACAGTACAATAAGGGATTACCTGTATGTAGCCGTGTCTGAATTTGGTACTCTCGCAAAACTCACCCAGCTTTGCAGAATGACCATAATAAACACTACCAGCGCAGTGAGAATTGGGAAAGATCTTTCTGAGCCATTTGAAACGAAGCGTGGTTTCAGACAAGGCAATTCCTTATCATGCGACTTTTTCAACTTGATGAAAATATATGGTCCCTTCCGCCGAGATCACGAAACATATCGGATACCATACAATCACGAACTCGTTGCATTGATTCAAAATGGAAACGCAAAACGCTTTATAAAAAGTTAAAGAATCAGAACACTCAAATGGAGAACTACCAGTATAGCGTTTCATAGGCAAGTGGTTGTTCGCAAAGGTCGAGGAAAACCACACAAACTCTGGATTGATGAGGTCACAGCCGACTTGCGGGGGATAGCAAACGGGGGAATGCTTCAAAATATGGATTTGGACTGAAATGATTCCCACAAATGTCAGCTGTGGACGGCAATGGAGTACGACACGCAATTTCCCACTGTTTATTTTTTTGCAAATTCGTCGCGTGGCACGCACTGCCAGCATACTTAATGATTTTGCACAAACAACACGAATTTGGTGGCATTTTGTTTTTAATATTATTTTTTTTATATTTCTTTCCCAATTTCCTCAACTGAAATACAATTTCATTCGGGTTAAAACTAATGACACTTGATGAAAATTTTTAAAATGCATTCAAACGAATTGTCAAATAAGCTCATATAATTTATTTTGCCTACTTGGTCATTGGGGTAGCCTATAAATAAATACAATAAAAAACATGCTTTTCCGAAAAATAATATTTAAATTAATATATCGTTTCGAAAATCTGTATTGAAATTGAATGTTGAGTACTCGTATCTGGGATTAAGCGCTGGAGCCACTGTACATATGTTTATGTATGTACGTATGTATGTAATTGTACTCATAATTGCATGTGTGTTCATCGTAGGCCGGAAGCGTTTAGATTGCAGCTGATATCGTGGTAAAAATCTATGTGAGTAAGAGAAAAAAATATACGCGGCTAAGTGTCTGGCTATACTCGTACTTCCTTATGTTATTGCTCTCTTGCATTTCTTGTTGCTCTTTTTCTGTTTTTGTTTGTACGCAATTATAATCAGGCGTCATTAAAAGTACACTTAAAATGTAAATGACGGGCGATTATACGCAAATACCAAAGTCAGTCATAGCGACAACACCAAAAACAAAACGCCTTTACGGGGGGCCTTAGTTTGGGGAGCATGCGCGGCGAATACGCGTAAAACGCTAATGCAACAAACGATTTGGCATTTTCGGTCGAAAGTCGAAAAATGTTAATTAACTTAATTAGTGGACGTTTAAATAGTAGAGTGGCACTGGTTACTACAGGAGAGTGCAAGGAAGAGGCAGCTGTAGAGCAAAGTGTGAAAAACGTGATTAAGCCCATTACAAGCGCTCAAGTGTGACCTACAAAGTGAGAGGGCAATTTTGGGCCACACGGATTTGGAGTGTAGCCACCATTTATTTACAATAACAACAATAAAATAGTAATTAAAATTATATGCAAATGTTGTATAAAAGTGTTATCCTTTCAAAGGCAATACTTGTAAAGGGTATTTCAAAAGACATGGCTAGATGTTGCTTTAAAATAAAACATGTAACAATTTAAAGTTTTTTCGGGTTTCAGTGTTTTTATTAAAAAAACGGCTCTTAGCAATTATATGTAAAAAAAGGCATTATGAATTTAAATGTTCACCATAAGCACGACTACAGGTAAAATATGTCAAACAGTCAATTCATGGATGCCTAATTGTCGAGAACGTGAAGGTATCGATGTTAAGGGGGGAGCTTGGTTTATTAGGTCAAAAAAATCAATTTTTTTTTTTCGTTTTAAGCGATTCCTAATATATTTCAGAATATTCACACAAAGTTACAGACCTTAATTCTCAATATTTAAGTAGATACAAAACCAAAGGTAGGCGAGCGTTAGGTAGTTACGCTGTGACCGGACAGCTATAGTACAAACTTTATCTTCTTTTCTCGACTTTTCATTTTTATGATTTCTTTGAATTGGCATACATGAATGAAAAAAACTAATGAACCTTTTGAAATGAATCATATCTAGCTTGTTCCCTTCAGTATTAAATTCTCTTCTATTTGAACTAATAAAATAGATTAAAAAAATGTTTCAAGAAGTTGAAGTGAATTTTTTTTTATAGAAAGGCATTTTTTTCTTTAAAACTTCCAAAAAAATTAAATTTTGGAATTTCTCTCAGTTTTCTTAGTTCATCTAGAATAAAAAATCATGATAATTAGAAATCCATTTGGATTTTTTTGCTTTAGAAAATAATTACGAGTTGTATCTTGTACGCCAGTTGGAAACTCCAGCGTTGCAGCGCTCTACTAATTTCTATGTTAAACATTTTTTTCAACTTATTTTAACCAGTAGAAGAATTTGTTATACTTTTTAAATGTTCATTAAAAGATAGAAAAAACTTTGCAGTGCTAAATTAATTTTTTTCCTTAAAAAAAAATCGCAAAGAGATGCAATTTTTAGACCTCATAAACCAGGCTCCCCCCTTAAAGGCTGTGCAGCAACACTTTGCGATACTGCAGCAATATTCTTAACAGAACGTCCAGTTTTTGGTCTGCCAGTCATTTTTGTACTCAACAGAAGCAGCTTATTGAAATTTTTTCACCAACCTGAATTGTCGACTCATTCGGACGATTATTTCCTCGAAAAAATTACGAATTTTGTGATTTGTTGTTCTGAAAGATCCACTATTTTCATAATAAGTTTCAATAATTTTAATGCGTTGTTCTACCGTGTGAAATTGTACATCTGTCTACTTCGTGACATAAAAATTGGTACCGTCTAGGAATTATTCACCACTAGCATCTAGGCATCACTTTTGAGAAACCCTTTAATAATAGCAAAGTGAGAAATGCTCTTTCTTCTTCCTTTCACGCTTGCCTTCAAAGTTATTGCTCATTTGGCTTATTTCGGACAAACTGCTTGAAAACGTTTGCTATATTTTTATTATCCATTATTCTCTTTTTTTGTGTGTTATTGTATGTGGTTTAATTGTTGCTGTTGTTGCCGCTTCCAGTGTCTGTCTGCTGGCGGCAGCTGCAAATTTAATTGCTACGTGTTTGTCATCATTAAAAGCAACCGCAAATGCAAATGAGAATATTTAAATACTTACTTCAATTTGATGGAGGTTGCAATAAAAGCACAAAGAATGCGGAAAAAAGATAAACCACAAAGTAGACGTTGTTTGTGGGCTATCGCTAACAGAATTTCGAAATTCAAACTTTATTTTATTTTAATGTACAAAAGTAATTAAAATATGTGTGTACGTCTCTAAAATAGTATTTATTCTAAAATTTACATAAGCGGATGCTTACGCGTATGTTATAAGAGGGATGCTTTTTATATTTCTTATCTTGAGTACTTCTAGTGTTGTACCAAGCACCATTTGACCAAAAACGCCAAAAAATGTACACTTTTATGTGTGGTTTAGTGTAGTTTCCATTGGTTTAAAAAATTCATCTTGGCAACAAAATGGAATTAAATCGTGAACATATTCGTGCTATTACTTTTCACAATTCGCTACGTGGATTAACAAGATTGGAATGCATTGATGAACCAAAATTGTTATAGGGCGGGCAACGGCATTATTTAGCACCGTGAAAAACTGGTGCAATGAATTATTTTTTAGTCGTTGTTCGCTCAACGAAAAATGCCGTGAAGGTCCTCTAAAATCAATTGTTGTGCAAAAAATATCGATGTTGTGTGCGAAATGACTGAGCAAAATTGGCATGTCACATAGCATGAGTTTGAGGCATTCTTAAAAATTAATATGACGGGCATCAATAAGATTTCGCTTGATCAACTTTTGGTAAAAAAGTGTGTTCACATTGGATCTCTCACAAGATAAAAAAGCGAGCATGAGCCGAGTGCTCCGAAAATTTGTTCAAACAAATAAAAAAGCGTGTTGAACAACATGGATAATAAAAAAAATCATTTTCCACCACCAATGCTCATTTTTACATTGCTAGACCTGCAATATAAATAGCAACCCTCGTACCTACAGAACTGCATACTTGTCATAATCATAAAAATTGTTTTACCTATGAATTTTTCATTAGAAAACCATTTTTTTAGCATTACTTATTATTAATACAATTATTGTATAATACAATCTAAGTGTTAGGTGTAAGCTAAACAGCCTTGAGATTTGTCTTATCGCTTATACTGCAAAATATGTATAAATTGGTGTTGGTGAGAGATGTAATGAAAGCTCTGAAATTTTCTTCATTTACTCACTTCCGTCAGTAATTTTTCTATATTGAAGATAGGTAGTATATAGTATGTCTGATGTTCCGTTCTGCGAACCCGGAAGAGGAATAAAAAAAATCTAAAAACAAAAAAAAAAAAAATGAGGAGAGAATAACCTTACCGTAAACCTCCACGTGGTACTCTCTGGGGTCGTGAAAAATGTAAAAATGAACTCACCAGCTAATTACGGAAGTAAAAATGTATTTATAGTATTCAATGAATTTAAAATTTACTAAAACTAAGGTCAGATTCGTCATCACTGATCCTTAAAACCCCTAAATATATATTACAGCTTAATTAAATGAGTTTTTGAATTTTAACCGCCAACGCCATCTGGTCGGACCACTGTGCGATGGTCCGGTCTAGAACGCTGCAGAACTGCAAAGTGTTTTGTGACAAGTCCGAGCAGAAAACTATCAATTTTTCTACTAAAACTTGGAAAGAAAGATGTTCAGTTGATGGTCGGTATCATTACAGGACACAACCCATGGGGTCAGCATATGACCACCATTGGAATCATTGAGGACCCGGTGTGCCTGTCATGCTTGGAGGAGGCGGATAGCACTGAGCACTTTTTCTGTGAGTGTCCTACCTTTGCTAGAGCAAGGCTACGAGTTTTGTGTTCCGATGTCGTGAGAATGAGTAATATTCGTTCTCTAAAACTGGAGGATATTTACAGATTTGCCAAAGAATCTGGAAAATTCTCACAGGATTAACTATCTCTATATGTGTCTCTATTCTTTCCTATCTCCTTCTCTGATACTTTTCTTCTTCCCTCCTTGACTATCTATCCTCTTTTCAGAGCTTTAAATACAATGGGCTTTTTAGCCTGAGTGTTTTAGGAGCCACGAACGAAATCTCCTTGGCTCAACCTTTTCAAATTTCAAGCCTTGCATAACTCCGCGTTTTTTGAAATTTTTATATTTTGGTTTTTTTTTTTTGTTCTTCCTTAAGGGGGGGGTAAAGGATAAACGCTAAAAAAAACACTTTTTTCATGAATTTATTGTAGCGAAACGGTTCAAGTCAGTTTATTAAAAGTTGTTGCATATTATAAAGTAACATTTCAAGAATATTTGATAAAATTTTCATGTAAAAATATTGCAAAATGAGCGAATGAGAGCACATTTACGTAGACGTCTTTTCAAAAATACATTTTGCAGTAGTCAGCATATCTCAGCGTAGAATCATCTAAAATTAAAAAAAATCGAATAATTTAGTTAAAGTATGAGTTAAACTTCCCCCCAACGTTTATTTTGACGATTTATTTTCATTTTCAGCCATTTGGTAGTCGTTTGAAGTAAAAAGTGATTTTTGGCGAAAAAAAAACGTTGGGGGGAGGTTTTTTATATGTAAAATATGTGTGCAAAATTTCAAAAGGATCGGTTGAGCAGTTTTCAAATGCCAATGACTACGCACTTTAAAAAAAAAGGTTTGAGAAAACCGTTTTGTACGTTTGTAACGGACTACGCGCGCAACTGCTGCGTCTCGGCAGATGTTTGAGGCGGCTCGGCTTTATGCTCTATAACTTAAAAAGTTTTGCTCGGATTGACTTAAAATTTTAACACGGTATTTTTGAAATGTTTTACTACAATAACATGCAAAAAAAAAATCGAATTTTATCCCTTACCCCCCCCCTTAAATCTTAAATTTTTAGAAACATTTCAGCATTCCCTTCCTTCTTTCTTATCAAATTTTGCACTTCTTCGGTTTTCAGCATTTTCCCTAAGTACAGAAATAATACAAACTTACATATACGATTACCATGAACAAAAGTTATTTTATATGACGCAAGGCGAATCCATTGAAGGTGGTAGCATTCGAACAACAACAACGTTTTTCAAATTAGAACTGTAAAGGGAAAGATAATAGAATAACAGAATGAATGGTAAATGGATAAAATTTGTTCATCGCTCATTCACAACCCAACAACAACTTTCCGTCATTCCGTTTTACTGGCATTTATAAATTGAAGACGAATGGAAGAAGAGGAAATGAGCTAATCTAATCACACCATCTTCTATAGATACAGTAACAACAGTAGCAACAACTTGACCTGATTCTCAATGCAAGGCCATAGGAGGAACAGGGAGAGAAATTATGGACCGTAGTGCTGCTTTTGAATTATAGATCAAAGGCGGTCTCTTCATAAGTACGTCAGAACAGAATCTTTCTGGAATAATACCACGCTATCACTCAAGCCCACTCATCGAATGAAAGAGTTCAAATTTGAAGATACTTCTTTCTTAGAAAGCTGATAACAAGCACTTATAAAATTGGGAAAGACAACGGACCTCTAAATTTAAATCTTGCGTCTCATTTTTCTATTAAATTTCTCTTATAAATTAATAGCAAACAATTTCAAAATATTTCTTGTTGCCATGCTTTTATTACCTTTATTGATTATAACATATGTATGTATGTATGTATGTTTATGTGTATGCGTATAAAACGTTGTTTAAAAGCACAAAACATTTCATTGCGTAATAATTTTTCAATTATTCATTTATGCAAAATAGATTCAACCGACTGTAGTAAATTGATAAAGTCATTTGTTGCTGTGGCAAGGCTGCTGCGCTGAAAGAGGAGTGCGTAGCATGTTAAGTAATTTGTCAAAAGTAGTTTATTTCGACTCCTGCGGAGACATATGCAAATACTAAATTTATGTCCTAATTGAATAACCAAAAATATCCAGATACCCAGGCAATGCACTTAAAGAATTGTAAAAAATTATGGAAATATATGTCCATACATATATTCAAAGACATTTTTTGCATCCACTTATTAATAAATACTAAATGATATTCAATATTTGGAATGAAAAAGCAAGATCTTGTCAAACGGCACAGCAAAAATGTTTTTGAGTATAAGAAATTCAATAGATTAGGTTGAGGAATAAGTACGTAGCGTTTTTACCCAATACGTTTATTTAAACAAAAACCAATTTGTTGATGCCGTTCCGCCAAAAATCGCCTGGGCTAGTGTCAAAGAAATTGTGAGCCAGTCTTTGTTGTGCAAGCTATTGCCCTTCATGGTGTGACAGGGAGCGGGGAAGATGGTATTCGATCGGTGCAAAGTCCAGAGAATACGGCGAGTGCTGAAGGACCTCCCATTCGTGCTCTCGGAGTGCGACTTTGACGACTTGGGCAACATGGGGCCTGGCGTTGTTGTGAAGGAGTATGGTTTGACCATGTCGATCAGGTATTTTCAGTCAAATAGTCTCATTCACGCGATTTAGCAGGGCAAAGTAGAGCTCTTGATTGACCGTGGCATTCTTTTCGAGCATTTTCCAGTGCACCGTGCCCTCCCAGTCTCATCAAACACATATCATGATCTTCTTTGGGTGATTATCCGGCTTGACTCTCGGCTTTAGTGTATCTCCGCTATGAACACCATATCTCGTCTCCTGTGACGATTCGGTACAAAAAGGGATGTTAATGACCGCGTGTTGCTTAATGGCGGGCGTGATGCTGAAAAGCAATTTGAAGGCGACATTCTTTGTTTTTCCGTTGAGCTCATGAGGTACCCAAGCTCCCAATTTTTCAGTAAATACAGTTGAATGAAGTCATTGAGAATCGTTGTATGATCCCAGTTCATTTTTTCCGCCAATTCACGACTAGTTTGGGGACCACTCTTCTTCAAAAGTGATTTAAGATGTTCTTCATCGAATTCAGAAGGCTTTCCGCTGCGGGACGTGTCATCGACGACAATGTCGCCATTTTTGAACTTTACAAACGCTTTCCGTGCTGGGACTCTATGACACCTTCTTCATACACGTCGCAAATGTCCCGGGCTGCTTCGGCAGCTTTTTGACCTCGATGAAAAGTAAAGAAAAGCTGGTGTCGAAAATGTTGATTTTGCCTCCTGGGTTTTCCATTTCTGAGCCAAAAAACGAGAAAAAAATCAAATAACTCAAAAATACAATTAATGCAGTTTGTTTTGTAGAGCAGAAAGAGTTCTATCGAATGAACACTTACTCTTCGCCAAACAGCAAGCAAATCATTGCAAAATAAAAGAAAATATAAAAACGGTATGGACTTATTCCCCAACCTAATATATATTTGGTACATATATTACCCATTTGCTGCAAGAGTGACACAATTCAAAAGATATATTTTTTCTGGATAAGTGTTCCGAAATTATCACAAGCTCTTTCTCTGTTCTGTGTAAAAAATGCATAGCGCTATCAATTAAAAGTATGCCATTAGGTGAAAGATGTCTTAATTCTTCTTATAGAGGTTAAGTAAATTGAATGATTTAAGGGGTTAGGGGTAGTCAGAATTTTCACAAAATCGATTTTTTTTTTTTGCATTTTCTTAAAGTATAATGCTTTAAAAATATTGTGTAAAAATTTTAAGTGAATCCGACAAATACTTTTCAAGTTATTCAACAATTAACAAAGGGCGCTCGGCCGCTCCGGAGCCGATAGCAAAACTTTAAATGCGTTTTTCTCAAAACTATGTTTTTCAAACTGGTGAACACTGTAACTTAAAAACCGCTACGTAGATTTCAATAAAATTTATACAGCTTTTGAAAAACATAAAAAACTTGTGCCTGATCGAAGGATTTTTTTTTTTCAAAAACTTCGATTTTTTTTAACAATTAACTGTTGGTTTTTCTTTCTAAAATCTGGAAAAAATTTTCTGAGGCCGCCATTTTGTTCATTTTGAAGAAAAAAAAAAAGCTTCGATCCGGCCCGAGATTATCTATTAATAAAACTAATTTCTCTTGTCTGATTGGTTTTGGATGAATCTGCAAGGACTTGTGATGTTCACCGCAAGGGACTTCTGGAGAAACGGGCTTCACACAAACAGCGATAACTTTTGCAATTATTAATTTTTTTTTTTGAAATTTTGGTGAAGTCAAGTTAAAACATGATGTTTTTATGCTATGTTTTTATTTTTGTTAAATAAATTATTTAAGTAGCAAAAAAAAATTCGTGAAAATCATCATTTTTTCGGGCCTCTGACTACCCCTAACCCCTTAAAGCCGTCTATTCCGACATTCCGGCTTTTTGGGTTATGGCACTGTTGCAGCAAAAAAGCGATATGTTAAAAAAAAAAAAAAAAAAAAAAAATTATTTTTTTATTTTTTTTACGCCATTTTCGGCTTTAGTCTCATTTCATAGTTTTTGTTCTCTAATTGTGCAAGATATGCTTACTGCTGCTTCTTTTTACTTTTCCTTAGATTGACTTCTCTGTATTATTTGTAGGTTTGATTTACTGGCAGTCCCCCAAATTTCTAGTCCGTAGGTCCAAGTAAGTCTAATTATTGATTTACATATCATGTGTTTATTCAATAAGCTTAGGGTTGATTGTTTAATTGGCGCGTACACTTCTGTCAGGTGTTTGAAGACACCCACCACAAATAGGACGAGGAGCTATTTGTGACTCCGAACGGCAAATGTTTTTTTTATAAAGAGCTTTTTCGTGGCAGAAATATAGTACACTCGGAGGTACTTTTTTTTTAATTCTGATAAAAAATTTAGAAATTTTGATGGAAGCTTTTAATTTTTTTTAATTTGAGCAAGTAAAAAGCTTGCCTTTATATGTATTTTATAGAAGAATAAAATATTTTTTCTTGGAAAAATTGTTAAAATCAAATAAGAGACAAATAAATTGTTAACACTTGTCAACAGGTGACTCTGCTGTAGTTATTCAACTGGTTGTATATCCAAACTGAGTGTTCCTATGTCACCAGCATTTTCAAGTGATAGAAAAGGTAATCTGTAGTAGCCCCTCCCTGAGCACACAACGTCAACGTATTTTAACCTTTTTCCTTTTATATTTCATGAAACTACTAACTTAATTCCTTTTGATTTTTAATGGGTTCGCTGTGTAAATCACTGCTAAGCTCGCCCGTCAAATAAACTCATTTAATTGTTTTCTTACATTTACATACAATTATAAAAGCCGCATATGTATGCAGGCTTTCTGGCTTGCAAGTCACAACAGCGCCTGGGGAATGAAACTATGATGGGCTCAAACTATTAACTAATAAAAAAATGCTCCTGAATGGCTCGACGCGCGATCAGCGTGTAAATCATTGAATCAGTATTCATAAAGCAAACAAGCAAGCTGGGCGACGAAGGTAAAAAATGGCATTATATGTACATGCATGCGTGAAAAAAGTGTAAAAATAATAACCGGAAGCAACAAAGAGTCATTAACAACTATTGCCAACGCATAACAAAATTCCGCTGCCAGCAAAAACGCCCTCTATTTTTATGATTAATGGCTAGCGGCCGCCGTAGCCGAATGTGTTGGTGCGTGACTACCATTCGGAGTTCAGAGAGAGAACGTCGGTTCGAAACTCGGTGAAACACCAAAAAATTAGTTTTTTCTAATAGCAGTCGCTCCTCGACAGGCAATGGCAAACCTCCGAGTGTAATTCTGCCATGAAAAAGCTTCTCATAAAAATATATGCCGTTCGGAGTCGGCTTGAAACTGTAGGTCCTTCCATTTGTGGAACAACATCAAGACTCAAACCACAAATAGGAGGAAAAGCTCGGCCAAACACCCGAAAAGGGTGTACGCGCCAATTATATATATTTATATATATATAAGAATCACAGTTTAATCCCAACGTAAAAAGCGAAATCTGGTGAAGAATTTTTTGGCAACAAAAACAAAATATATATAACCGAATTTATACTGCATACTTTCTTACTACACTAAAAACCCGAAATAATTTATTGGCGTTAAGAGTATTTTACATATTTAGTCACTAACTAGCCAAACTTAGTGTGGAAAATAAGAAAAATAAAAAAACAAAGTAAGAAAGTCCTAAATTTGTTCGGATGAAATTTATATTCCCGCGCACATTTTAATATTTGTATTTTCGGCTGACTGTTTGTTTTTGCTATCCGACAAACTCTTACACCATGCGAGTTATAGCTTGTATTATCAGAGAGACAATTGGAAATTTTGTCTTAACATATAAAAATAGGGCGTGGTTTTTATCCGATCTTAATAATATTTATGTAAGTACTTATACTACGATCTAAGATATGTAGCGCACAATACGAGGGGTGTCTTTTATATTTCGGGATTTGGCAACCCTGGTGTTGCAATCTGCCAACTGGCAGCTGTATCGCAAAGTTTGACATTTTTTGGCTTTTACGTACTCAGAACGTTTTGAAATACCAGCGCTATTTGTGTTGTTTACAGTAACTTAAAAGATTCATCTCGGTCCAAAAATGGAATTAAAACGTGAACATTTTCGTGCGATTATTTTTTACAACTTTCGACGTGGATTAACTCAGCAACATTGCATGGATGAATTTAATTCATTTTTTGGCGATGAAGCTCCATCAAGGACCAGTGTTTATCGATGGTATGGTCGTAGTTCACTCCAAGACGAATTTCGTGAAGGTCGTCCAAAATCAGTTGTTGTTCCGAAAACCATTGATGCTGTGCGCGAACTGACATTTCAAGATCGTCATGTGACCTATCGTGAGATTGAGACAATCTTAGGCATTAGTGGGACCAGCATACATTCAATATTGCACAAACATTTGACTGTCAAACAAATTTGTTCGCGTTGGATCCCACACAATTTGTCAATCGCTCAAAAAAAGGCTCGTGTCGATTGGTCGAAAGAAATGCTCAAAAAATACGATCGCGGGGCTTCGAAACACGTCTATGACATCGTGACAGGTGATGAATCATGTATTTACGCGTATGAGCCCGAAAGTAAACAGCAGTAGATTGTATGGGTGTTTCAAGATGAGCCAAGTCCAACAAAAGTTGTTCGCGCACGAAGCACTTCCAAGCAAATGGTCGCCTGTTTTTTCGGAAAAACTGGACATGTCGCAACCGTACCACTAGAACAACACAGAACAGTAAATTCTGAGTGGTACACAAACATGTGTTTGCCAGTTGTCTTCCAAGAAATTAGGAAAACCAATCGCCAAAGACGGATCACTCTTCACCAGGACAATGCGAGCTCTCACACATCGGCTGAAACAACTGCATTTTTGAGCACCCAAATCATCGAATTAATGGGTCATCCGCCGTATAGTCCTGACTTGGCACCGAATGACTTCTTTTTATTCCCGTACGTAAAAAACAAACTGAGAGGTCAACGTTTTTCGACACTTGAAGAAGCGGTTGCGGCATTCAGAATGCATGTTTAGGAGGTACCTCATTCAGAGTGGGAAAAGTGCTTCGCCAATTGTTTCAAACGCATGCAAAAGTGTATGGATCTTCATGGAGAATATTTTGAAAAACAATAAAGTGATTTTCGATGATTAAAATTTGTTTTTGTTCTCTAATCCCGACATATAAAAGGCACCCCTATGCGCTGTTGCATCGAAAGTGAAATAAAAGCTGTGAAAAAATCCTGACGTGGCAGCAATTAAAAGCAAACGCAGGGAACAGAACGGAGTGAAAAAATTTTGCTTTGGTGCTATGCTGCACAATGGAACTCGAGGAACAATACTAAATAAAGCACTTCCTTTGGAAGTGTGGAAGTCAACACAATTTTCAAAGCACTTTTATCACTCAAAACAGGCCGCCTCCAAAACAAGCGATTTAAATGCCTTAACAGCTTAAAAAAAACATTGACCTCGCGGGATCAAAATAAATAATTAGGTACGAAATCAGAGCTCTACAGCGAATTACCGAGCTTTTGAGAGCTCAAAAACTCTTTTATATGAGCCGATACGTGAGAGCTCGCATTGTATTGGTGAAGGACGATTGCTCTTGTCATTATAGCAGTTCACTAAGCCATGACAGTGCGGTGTAGTCACTGATCATCATAGTCTGGCTCATCTAAGGAAACGTGCTGTTTCGACATGTTGGAAGTAGCTGAAACTCTTCGTCTGCATTGGGTGGTGGTTGGTCTCCGATATCGGCATTCGGGAGTCGGGAGTCGGAAGCTTACGAAAGTGGTGAGAGCCTCTCGATCGATGTCGCTTACTGTCTGATCCATAAGTTGCAGTCGTACTTTGTCCTGCATCTCAATGGAGTAGTCGAAAAGATGCCTCCTGACTCGCCTAGAAGGTAGATCAGGCTCTAGCAAATGTCTGAAGGGATAATTACTGCGGTAAACCCTATGTAGGAATAGCTTGATGAACATTTTGCTGTGCTCCTTGATCAAAAGCCTCTTGTGAAGGTATTGCAGGGTGGAGGCATCCCGTAGCTATCCTGATAACAGTTTTTGGATGATTCGTCTTCAGCGGTTGGTGTTCCTTCATTTTCCGAAAGCTTGTGGCAAATAAATGGTTGCGTATTTTTAGTGGTACAGTTGCGACATGGCCAAATTTTCCGAAAAACCAGGCGACCATTTGCTTTGAGATGCTTCTGCCGTGAATAATTTTGGTTGCATTACTCATGCAAAGCCGCAAAATACAAATACAAATCCTCATATGTTTTCATGTTTTTTGGAAATATATAAAATTTTGCTCGTGCGCACCGACGGACGGATGGAGAGACATGACTAAATCGGTTCCTATCATCAATTTGAGTATTTCAATACATTTATATATATATATATGGGACATTCTTTCTGAACGTGAGACCCCCTGCCCCCAGAATAGATTTTGACGAAAAGAGGTCTATGAGGGCTTAAAATGTAGGTAATTATGTTTACTTTCGAAAGCAAAGTGGCACTTCTTGAAATTCAAAATGGCGGATCCAATATGGCGGATTCAATATGGCGCAATTTTGCAGTTCGTGCATCAGATTTATGCTATTTCGTGTTTTCTTTATTTATTTTTAAGTAAAATTGTTGCATTGGATTTAATTTTACATATTTCCAAGATTATTTATTTTTATTGGTCACTGATTATTCATCACATTTTTTATCATTCAATTATGATTCAGTTCATAGCATAAATCTGATGCACGAACTGCAAAATTGCGCCATATTGAATCCGCCATATTGGATCCGCCATTTTGAATTTCAAGAAGTGCCACTTTGCTTTCGAAAGTAGACATAATTACCTACATTTTAAGCCCTCATAGACCTCTTTTCGTCAAAATCTATTCTGGGGGCAGGGGGTCTCATGTTCAGAAAGAATGCCCCATATATATCTCAATTCTTTCATGCTGGTACATAGGTATAGATGCTTTGTGAATAAAATGATAGTACCCTTGGGCTCAAGTGCGGATATACCTTCTGCTCAAATATGAACGAGACTGATTTAATAAAACACAAACGGTTAATTATTGTTAAATTTTTATTTTATCTCCTTCAAAGTAATCACCATTGGAGGCAATACACATATGCCAACGTTTTTTCCAATCATCATAGCATTTCTGGAAGGCCGATTTCGGTATGGATTTAAGTTCCTTCTTCGAATTCTCTTTTATGACTTCAATTGTCTCAAAATGTTTTCCACGGAGCGGCAACTTGAGCTTGGGAAACAGGAAAAAGTCACATGGAACCATATTAGGCGAACACGGAGCTTGCGGAACGATATTAACATTTTTTTTGTTCAAATAATCGCGAACAAGACGTGATGTGTGAGCTGGTGCATTATCGTGATGCAAGAACCATGACTTGTTGTCCCACAATTCCTTCCTTTTAAGACGCATGTTCTCTCGCAAACGCTTTAAAACGTCTAAATAATATTCAGCTATCTCTCTTTCGGTCACACGGCGATTTTCAAGCACAATTTCCTGAACTTTTCCGATGTTTTCGTCGTCAAGTTTTCAACCGATGTACGGCCCTCTTTGAACGATTTGTACCACTGGAAAACACGTGCACGCGATAGAGCAGAGTGTTGGAATAACAAAATTTCAAAAAAATTCTTTGTTCAACTTGAATTTCCATCATTAAATTTGAAGAACACACTCGAGCTTGGCTTGTTTACAGTAACACAGAAAACAAACTATGTGACATATCACGCTGAAATTTGCCATGTAAGCTTATAACAGTCCTACCATCCAACAAAAAATGTATTTTTGCCATATGTCATCCGCGGACTGTTTCATTGATAAAGTCTCGTTCGTATTTGAGCAGAAGGTATATGTGTGTAATGAAAGTTAGTGTATCTGATAGCACAACATTCAACAATAGGAACACATTTCCCTATCTTAAATGTTGGCAGACTCAATTCGTGATAACATTAAAAACGCATTAAAAAAATTACAAGAAAATCAAACGCCAAATTTGAACCATCGGAAACGCTACCATACTTTTTTCGTTTGCTCACAGTAGAATTGCAAATTTTTGCAAACTTTTTCTCCCAAGCAGCCCGTATGACACTCAAATCTTTTACTCGGATATACTCTTTTGACTGAACAGCTCTAATTCTTTCATTTACCCAACTCTCGGTATCATATATATACATATACATACATATATACGAGTATATTTATATTTGTAAAAGTGTTACATTACTCGCCCTCATTGCTTTATTCAAACCACTACCGCGGCGCGTTTGTCACACGCTCGCTTTGCTATTCCACTTGTACAATATTCCATTCTATTTATTCACTTTACATTTCAATTAACCCATTTAAAATGTTTGCCTTCGCCGAGTTTTGCGCATTTCACGCTGCAGCGAATACATTTCGGCAGTTGTTTCAACTAATTTGGCAACACTTGCAGCTACAATTGCACAGCCAGCTTTATACTCGCAAGTAGGTTAAGGTAAAATGAGCCTGTTAAGATTGGTTGGATCGGCTGGCTGGCAGCCCGGCTGAATGGTTGGGACTGACTGGATTGTCGGCAAGTGTCAGCTTGTTGCTGCGGAAATGTGCGATGTCATGACTACAGGCAAAAATGCAGTGTGGCGTATTTTCCATTAGAATTAGCTGAGTTGGCGTTGTCGCTGAAATTGGTTTCTTAAAGTGGTGGAGAAGAAGAAATTTAGCAGTGATTTTAAAGGGTAGCGAGGTTAAAAGTTTAGTTAGATAAGTTGAGAAGTTTAGGCGAATATGTTGAATAAAGTTCATTTAGTTTTTAATCGCTGTTAGGATGAATATGGATTATATATATTTTTGCGAGTTTTGCAACTTTTTACATTCAAATTCGACTCGTCTAATTAAAGAGCTTACGCCCTAAAACATTCTTTCCTTTTTCAACATTCCAACTTGAAGTTTTGAGGGCTACTTGTTAACTTAAAACCAAGAGGTTTTGCTGGGTGCTGCGACGCCGAGTGGGAGAAAGTAGAAATTCCCGGCGGCAAAGATGGTATGCCACTTTACCTTGGTTGAGTTGCTTCAGACTGGCTGCTAGTTTAATCATAATAGTCACCTGGGACCTACCCACATGAAAATTTTTACTGACCGCTCAAAAACTAGTTGCTAAAGGTTGAAGCTTACAACGAAGTTAATGGCAACAGCTTTATCTTTACCCCTATGGCAAGTGCAACGGTATACCAAGTCAAGTTATAGGAAAATCTTAAGGTCATGCACTTTGAGCAATAAATGTAGAAATAAGTGCTAGCGTATCTGCAATGAGTTCGAGATAAACTGCTTTACGAGTAACTATGTATTTGAAAATTAGCCTGGCAATACAGGCCACAACTCAACTATGTCACACAAAAAAATATTGCTTGTCAAAATCAAAAACAAAACAATTTTCTAAGCTTCTACAAAAACAAATTTGCTAATGCAGGAAAAATATTGTATTAAGAAATATTTTTTTTTTCAAATGTACAATTTTTCTGTCCCTGAAAAGCAATTTCCATGTACTTAGGAAAATTTTTAATAATTTATTTGAGTTCTAATTTTTGGTTAGAGATCCAATTCCCATGTGAAATTTCTCGCTGATTATGAAAATCAAGTTAATATTTTTTATGGGCAAGTTTTCGATACATGTTTGTGATTTACCGTTATAAAAAAAAAACAAATATTCAAACAAATTCATAATCTCACTTAGCCACGCATATCTTAGGAGCCGGTAGGAAAATCTTAAAATTCCCCATAATAATGGCAGACTATTTATATGATGCTAAAAACGTGTAGTATATATATTGAAATTTTTTTTTTTTTTTTTTGAAAATTACTATGAAAAAAATCAAAAATTCACAATTTTGCAGGAAAAAATGTTTCTTTGATATGCTTTATGCTAAAACTCAACTATATTTTCGTAAAAATTTACCGAAAGAGTTTAAATACAAGGTGGCGCAAAAGTAACCTTGCGATGTTTTTTTGGCTGTAATTAAAAAAAAAACTGAGAAACTTTGATTCTTCTTGTGGACTATTTTTATTTGGTCTTTTAATTTTTTTTACATCAAGTCGAGAATATGATGTCATGTAAATGGCCGCCGATCACATATGCCATTTGAGCCCTTTTTATGGCATTTTCCATCACTTTGGCCAAAACTTCCGGTGATAGGTCCTCACATTCTTGACGGATCTTGTCTTTACGAGCTGCACGAGTCTAAGGCTTGTTGACATAAACCCGCGACTTCAAAAAGCCCCACTAAAAGAAGTCTGAAGCGGTCAAATCAGGCGATCTTGCTGGCCAGTGCAAATCGCCAAAACGGGAGATAAGGCGCCCGGGAAATGCATCCTTCAGCATATCGGTTGTGGCACGTTGTTGGAACCACATGTTTTGCAATCCCAATTCATCAAGTTGCGGCAAAAATAACTCGTTGATCATTGCTCTGTAGCGCTCACCATTTACAGTAACCGTTTGGCCCGCGACGTCTTCGAAGAAAAAAGGTCCGATGACATCTCCAGCGAAAACAGCACACCATACAGTGACTTTGAGCGGGTGTAATGGCTCTTCATGGGTTACACGCGGATTTTCCGTGCCCCAGAAGCGTAAATTTTGCTTATTTACGTAACCGCTAAGATGGAAATGGGCCTCATCACTCATAATTATTTTTGATGAAAAATCATCTTCCTCTTGGTGGTGATTAAGGATGGCTTGAGCGTATGCTAGACGCGATTGGCGGTCAGCAGCTAACAGCTGATGCACCGTCTGGACTTTGTACGGAAACATCTTCAAATCTTGTACCAAAATTCGCTGTAAAGACCGTCGACTGATACCCATTTGCGTGGCACGTCGTCTGGTCGATGTCGACGGCGCTTCCATGACATCCTCGGCTACAGCAGGAATATTCTCTGCAGAACGGCTACTCCTGGGTCTGCCACGCCTGGCAGCATCTCGTGTTGTGCCAGTCTCTTCGAGACGAGCGGCTAAACGTCGCAGTGTTTCACCAGTAGGCGTTGGACGGCGAGCAAATCTGCGACGAAATTCACGTTGTGCCAAAGTCACCGACCGATTATTGGCCAAATAAATAGTCAGCAATATTCCGCGTTCTGGAGCAGTGTAGCGTAACATTGTTTATTAACGTGTATTTCGCATGTGTTTACTACACAAATGTCAAAACAGAACTGATATTAGGGGCCAATCGCAAAATGTATAGCATTTTCTGATAGGAGGATTACTTTAGCGCCACCTGTTAGAAAAATAATTTGAATATGGCAAATAAAATAAAAATGTTTACCTATTTTTGTGTACAAAAGTCACGAAATTTCAAATAATATTGATTTTACATTTTCACAGCAGCGAACAACGTGTAACCGAAAGTTCTTTCGAACCAGTTTCTGATTTTTTGAATTCGCGGCTACTCTTAATTACTTATAAAGAGGTCGCAAATTGACAAAATGGGCTTATGAAACTAATGTCAAAAAAATTTCTTCTAAGAAAAAAAATTCATCAATTTGAAAAAAACTATTTCTCAAACACCAAATATTCTTTTCGTAGTGTTTATAATCTTTTATCAAAATCCAAGGCGAAACTACACAAAGCGATATTATTTCCTCAATTGATTGGTGCCTGGTTTTTATAGAGAGACTTTTAGTATTTCCATAACTTCCTCTTACTTTATCAAAAAATCCCAGAAAAATTTTACGACAGCGCATGAAGCAGTAATTAACGGTGATTTAAGATGTCTTATTTTCACTCTGTGTCAGCCACCTTGTGCTACTTAGTAAATCCGCGATGTTCAGAGTAAATTCTAAAGAAAAAGTACTCAAAGGCATAGAAATTGAAATGGAAAAAGTTAGCAGTCAACACTGTTTTCTCGATTCTTTTTTGTATAGACTTACGCATTTTTTCATCAACAAATTTTATTTAGCAACGTTTTTAACATATTAATACCACTTTTGTAGACCGATTTATCTTTCGCCTCAAACTAGTTCTCATTTTCAGCGAAATATCTTACTTGTGCGCATTTTTTAGGTCTGCGAACAATCAATAGTCGCCGGGGACCAAATCTCGCGAATACGGTGAATGTGGGAGCAATTAGAAGTTCTATTGATATATTTACGATGTCAACTAACTAACGCAACTTCACTTTTCGATCATTCAAAACAATTTTGTGGATTTTTTGTGGTGCTACCTTATTTGGACGTCCACTGTGTTGTGCATCATTGGAGCGGAGTCCCCATAACACTTTCGTAAGCCATTGATTTGCGTGAATGGTATTTTCTTCCCTATCAAGAAGCAGTGTTAAATTAAAATATGAAATTCTTTTCCAATAACTCACGAAGTAATGAATAAAATAGTTTTAGCAAATATATTTTTAAGGCTAGAACTAACTTAATCGAGGGAATGGAATAAAACTAGTGTCATCTTTGTGTTAGGTGCGGGGCCTTTTAGCCCATGTGTTTCAACAGTAAGTTCTTCCATCCAAATTGAATATTTGTTAATAAGTGCTTAAAATATATATCCACAGATGCGAGTACAGCCCGTTGCTGCCCTGACAAGATCGAAAAAGCCTAGTTTTAAAAAGCTGATATTTATCCAAGTAAGCACTTTGAACTCACTTATGTCTGTGAGAAAACATAACACTCACTCTTAGAGTCTTTTGACCACAGAATCGTAAGTGGGTTGCTATTGATATTTCTGGCCTACAAGGCTTTTAGTGATCTCGGGAGCAATTTAATAATATTTAATAAAATTAATAATAATATTTTAAGTAATCGTTTAAGTAAATTATAGTTTTACTTGCCAAAGATTTTTAGAGAAATATTGTATGAGTAACTATATATAAAAAAATGTCTTGAAGTACTCCGTTTTTAATAGCTTAGACTTTTCGTGAGTGAATTATTAGAATGGAACGAGGTACAATAAAGGAAAACCTTCGAAACACTACATTTTTCTTAAAAATATTCTGGGGAGATTTTATTAAAGATGCCTATGTTTTTGATAACTATTAATTCTTGATTTGAATCTTTAACAGACTAAATATAACAAAACCAAGCTGTATTCTGTGTCAGAAAACATTGCCCACGATTAGTATTTTGAGTTTGTTACAAAAAACGAAACGAAAAGAAAAAATGTAGTGCAAAAATTAAATGTATTTTACAGGCCATGGTAATTTTTTACTACCTCTTTAGAAAGGGAATAAACGTATGCCTCAATTTTCCTTACTTCAAAATTGTATCAATTTAATAAGTAGCATTCGTAATCAGTTGTTAGACTTTACACAACCTTTTATTATTGAATCATGACAATAGCCGACAAAATTGTTGCATTTGTAAATTCGATATCATCTTGTCAAATCAATAAACATGAAATTTAATTTTTCCAAAAAACAGTTTCGTATTTTTATGACATTAATTAAGATTTTGTTGACCAGGTATTAGTAAAATTTCTTTAAAAAAATCTTTGAATATTGCTGCTATTACCAAATTTCTTTTGGTACCTATATTTTGCTTAGCTACAACCTGTTATGGTACTTTCTCTAGCAGTCATTGAAATTAACTCAGTACGAGTGAATTTGCTGAATATTTATCTGTGTCATGACAGCTAGACACAGAGTGTTTGTAGCGGTATTAAAGTCATGTTGCTTTCAATCTCAGAAAATCTAGGTAAGAATCAGCCTTCACCGAACAGATGAGAGTGCAGATAACTAATGACATTGATAATTACTGACTGCTGACTTTTCGTGGTTCAGTTGACAGTTGGCAAGTAATGTCATCTTATTGGAACCAAATGCTGTGGAGATCACGGGTTTGAATCTTGGGCATCAAAAAGTCATTTATGATAGCGCAATAGTGTTCGCCATTCACTGTTACATTGGAGGCAGCCTCGTCTTTGAAGAAATATGGGCCGATGATTCCCCCAGCCCATAGACCACACCAAACGATTGTTTTAAATAGATTTAGTGGCTGTTTTGCAATGACTTTGGGTTGCACTTCAGCACAAATACGGCAATTTTGCATATTGACATAGCCATTAAAATAAAAGTGGGTCTCATTGCTGAACGGTTGTGTACACTGTACACTAGGGGTGGGACTATTCGAATAAAAATTATTCGAATAATAAAATCTTTTATTCGAGAGGTATTCGTAATTCGAATAATATTTATTCGTTTTTTTTATTCGTTTATTCGAATAATGCTATTCGAATACCTCACTATTCGAATACCTTACTATTCGGATACCTTACTATTCGAATACATCACTATTCGAATACTTCACTATTCGAATATTTTTGGTAAATATTTATTTAGATTAGCGGGCTACTAATCGGTTTGTGTACAAGTGCATGCACCATGAGAAGGGTCAATGTAATTTTTATATTTTTAAAAGCATTTTCTCCCTGATGTTAATGAATATATAGTGAGGTATTCGAATAGTAAGGTATTCGAATAGTGAGGTATTCGAATAGTAAACTATTCGAATAGTGAGATATTCGAATAGTAAGGTATTCGAATAATGAACTATTCGAATTATTTGAAACGAATAGTATTATTCGTTTTATTCGAATAATGTTTATTCGAATATTATTCGAAAATAATCCCACCCCTACTGTACACCATAAGTTGGCCTGAGCGTACAATGACCACTTTTCATAGAGCGTCGATTTTCTATTTGAATTGTATGATTTGTAAACTTTTTTAGACGTAAGTCTTTCCATGCTGAAATGTCAATGGATACTAAAAAAAATTATGTATCTAGTCAAAAACCCCTTTCGGGAAAAGTACCTCTAATCTGAACACTCTTTACCTTATTACTCAATCGCTTAGTTGAAAAGTTGAATTTCGAATGATCCATTGGACTTAAGTGCTGACGCCATTACCAGTGTGAATGGTTTCCCATACAAACAAAGTCATCAATTACTTCAATATTATAAATGTAAACAGTGACATCAGTGACAGTAATTGTGCCTTGCCCATTCTATGCCAGCATTCACTTGCCACATTTTAACATATTAATTTGTACTAAAATGCCATCAAATTCAAATTGTCAATTCCCAGTTTCAGTCACGCTGAACCTCCCTCCTAATTATGCCAAATTGTGCTCATTAGTTGTTGACGATTTTATTTTCTCCAATTATCGGTGCTAAAGCTGCTGTGGCTGCAATTATATAGGCAATTGTCCTATCATTTTCACCATCATCAATTGCTTGTTGGCTATAAAATGTTGGCGATATTATTTATTGTTCAAATTATTTTCTCTGCTGAATGCGTGATTGTTGGGTTTAATTTTGTGGTACTCACTAATTGAGGCATTGTATTAGAATTAAATCATAGACAGGGTTAAATATTTATGTCAAATTTTTCCTCCAATTGGATTTTTTAGCTAGAGCAACAAAAGTAATCATTTCCAAGGGCTTGTGTTTGAAATTGGTGATCCAAAAAAATTCCTTGTTCACATTCAGAAATCCTCAGAGTTTTTGTAGCAAATAGCCTTCTTTATTTATATGATACATACACATATCCAAACATTATCCTTAACATTTTTTGCTGCCTCTTTTGAAAAACAAATTTTCATTTCAGTAATCTAAAATGTTTAGCGTATATATGCAATTGGAGTTTCGGATCAAAAATCAAAGCTTGTTTTATGCCTTTTGCATAAAATAAAGAAGCAAAATTCGGAAAATATAATATGTATGATAGACAGGCAATAAATAAATCCGTAATCCCTTGTGGTAACAGATATGCAAGGCACGTTGCTTATTCTATACTCAAGCAAGTACACACACTCTAATAAAAATTCATTTGCATACAAAAAGATACTGGCAGATTTGACATAGTTGCGGCCAATGGAAGTGCACGCGTTCATTCACTCAAATGTTTGTGTAGATGTGTCATTAGAAAATGGAGTTAAATTGTGAAAATTTGCGTATAAAGTGGCAGTGAAAGCAAAATAAAAGTAAACTTGAAAGATAATCTAACCCTATTAAAAACTAGAGACTACTTTCTCCAATTTCTCTATGAGTGGTAAAATCTTAAAATGTACATAATTTGAGTTCAGCTATTTTTACTTTTTTTCTTACTACTTGGGGTCGTACGTCTATGATATTTCACACTTCTGAACCAGAGTTCAGACAAGCAATAGAGTGCGAAAAGCTAAAACTAAAGTTTTCCATAACTCAAAACGATTTTTTTTTGTGTTTTTCATTTATTAAATTTTTCATATTCAGTAAAAAAATTATCTAAAAGCAAATTTGGATGATTAGTGTTGAGCCACATTGTATAATATGACCTCCGGTATTTCCTCTCCTCTCTCGCGCACGTCCTAACGTATAGCGCACAAGCTTAGAGAGACAATATCCGATGAGGCGTCCCTCGGAGTGCTTACGAGAAATATTTTATGGAAGATTTATGGTCCATTGCACGTTGGTGATGGCGAGTATCGCAGGCGATGGAACGATGAGCTGTATGAGCTTTATGGCGGCATAGACTTAGCGCAGTGAATAAAGATCCAGCGACTTCGTTGGCTGAGTCATGTCCTCCGAATGGACACAAACGCTCCGGCTCTGAAAGTATTTGATGCGGTACAAGCTGGTGATAGCAGAGGAAGAGGAAGGCCTCTTCTGCGTTGGAAAGTTCAGGTTGAGAAGAACTTGGGTTCATTTGGTGTTTCCAACTGGTGCCGGTTAGCACGATAAAGAGACGACTGGCGCACTTTGTTAAGCTCAGCAAAAATCGCGTAAGCGATTATCGCTCCAATCAACAAGAAGGGAAGCTTTTTTAACACACTTTTATTAGATTGGGTTGTATGTATGTATGTATGTATGAATGTAACGGAATCTTTGAGCTTAAATTTTGCTTCACTTTCATAACCTTCTGTACATAGGTAGTTGTCAATAGAATGATTGTAATATTTACTATATCAAGCATCCCACGTTTTTAACTCTAATTTGAATTACTCTATTTGTACCTTAATTTTTGTTATAATTCTGTTCTGAGGTAGTTGACTATGACTGATCGTTCGATTTGCTATTACTTCATTATAGGTCTCTTTGTCATTAAAATTTATTTTCTGCTTTTTAGTTCGATTAGCAATAAAAGCGTGTTTTTTAGTTTTTTTTAAACAATTTTTTATTTTTTATAGTTTAAAATTACTCGTTAAAGTCCTTCATGAGCAAATTCTGGAAAAATTACAAAGAAAAAGAACAAACTACTAGCACTAAAAAGTGCAATTCCTAAATATATAGAAATAAAATAATAAAGCTATCATAACTACTTAACAAAACACCACACCATATGACGACCTTTGCCATACATCGAGCTGATGTTACGTATACGCCCAGCACTCATCTCTTCTCCATGCATTTCAAATAGCACACTTGCAAGTAAAAATTTTACAAAAGCACATACAACAAGAACTAGTAACTAGTGTGTTTATATCGAATAGTTTTTTTTACCGAATTTAAGAGTTTAAGTCTTTGCATTTACGCATTTTGCCAAAGATTTGTACTTAAAACTAAGCAGATTAAAAGATTTCACAATTCCAGTTTCCAGTTGAAGATAAAACTTTAAGTGAATTCACAGGCAATACATTCTTCTTTTCCTTTGCTTATTTTAGCTTATATATATGTATATGTCACTATATTATATATAAGATACCACAAACCGTTGTGTGAATAAATTTCGCAGCCACTTTTTATTTTCAGTTAACACGAGGAGATTGCCATCATGAACCATATTTACCCACTGCACCTCAGTACTGATGGCGGCCGCCGTAGCCGAATGGGTTGGTGCGTGACTACCATTCGGAATTCACAGAGAGAACGTAGGTTCGAATCTCGGTGAAACACAATATTAAGAAAAACATTTTTCTAATAGCGGTGGCCCCTCGGCAGGCAATGGCACCCCTCCGAGTGTATTTCTGCCATGAAAAAGCTTCTCATAAAAATATAAGACGACGAGAAGCGGACACACCTTTTAACAATTTAACGTAACGAAATGCAACACAGCGAACTGACGAACACAGGAGTACAAGAACGAACAGAGGGATGAAACGAAGTATGATAGCCTAAGAGTCAGTCGGCAAATTGGCACCAACCATAGCAACTGTTCCTTAAATTTTATATTTTTCGAACTAAATATCGCACTAGTCAAAATGACCGGTTTGGTAGAAATAGGAATATAACAACTGTTGGTAGCTCTAGTGGCAATGTTATAAACTGGTTTATTTAATTTCTGCCATTAACAAAACCACTTTGTTCCAGAGTGAGAATTTTTTGAATCTAATACTAATTCTTAAAAACTAATCTAGCCCTACTTCTACTGGTAGCCGCTATTATTGTATTTTGACAGCTCTGTTGATGTTTTTGCTAATACTGCCATTGCCGGTCGATTGTTATTGTGGTTGTTGTTGATGATGGTGTTGATGTTGTGATTGCTGGTATTGTTGTTCTTGCTATTGTTGTTGTTGTTGTTGTTGTTGTTATTAGTGTAATTGGCCAGGCATACTACTAAACATATTTGTTATTTTTGCGCAAATTCTGCAGGAAATTCAGCATAGAATTTCATTTAGTTATGCAAAAGGCTCAGGAAATCATGGTAGTCGCTTCGAGTTTATGATCAGCACATATTTAAATAAAATATGCTATTGATAGCGTTCTTAGGTATATATGCACCACTCGTTGTATGTTGTTTTGGTCGGTACCACATCAACCCGAATTACAAAATATGATCCAAAATTAAGCTCTCCTCATTTTAAACTTAGAACTCTGTTTCTACAATACATTAAAAAAATAGTTTAAAAAAACTAAAAAACACGCTTTTATTGCTAATCGAACTAAAAAGTAGAAAATAAATTTTAATGACAAAGATACCTATAATGAAGTAATAGCAAATCGAACGATCAGTTATAGTCAACTACCTCAGAACAGAATTATAACAACAATTAAGATACAAGTAGAGTAATTCAAACTAGAGTTAAAAGCGTGGGATGCATTTTGCTTCACTTTCATAACCCTCTGTAAATAGGTAGTTGCCAATAGAATGATTGTAATATTTACTATATCAAGCATCCCACGCTTTTAACTCTAATTTGAATTACTCTACTTGTATCTTAATTGTTGTTATAATTCTGTTCTGAGGTAGTTGACTATGACTGATCGTTCGATTTGCTATTACTTCATTATAGGTATCTTTGTCATTAAAATTTATTTTCTACTTTTTAGTTCGATTAGCAATAAAAGCGTGTTTTTTAGTTTTTTTAAACTATTTTTTATTTTCTACTTTTTAGTTCGATTAGCAAAAAAGCGTGTTTTTTAGTTTCTTTAAACTATTTTTTGTTTATTATGAATGAAAATTATTGTTATCATTGCAGTCAGTGAATAAATGATTCGATATATTCGTGTTATATTTAATTCCTTTCTTATAGACTGTGAGTCTAAAGCTATGCAGTTATCGGCCGTGATAAAGAAGTAATCGGGATGAAGAACTTATTTCGTGGAGGGAGCCTGAGAAACTGATTTACAAGAATAAAAAAAGATTTTTCATTTTAAAACCAAATTCACCTTACTTTTTGCCCACAGGTAAAAAAAAGAAAATATTAATCCTGGCAATCCTAATAAGGATAATGGAAAACTTTTATCAAATTATTGCATTGTCATCGGTCCTTGATGGGTGTGCAAAATTTCAAGTCGATCAGATAATTAGAAGCCAGTGAAAATTAAGCTCAAAGATTCCGTTACATACATGCATACATACATACATACATACATACATACAACCCGACCTAATAAAAGTGTGTTAAAAATGCATTTTAGTTGACCATGACGGAGTTCAGGGGACAGAGATACCGGTAAACGGCCATATTTTCCCTGATTTTCATTAAAATTATTTAAAATGAAAAAGTCAATATATTTTTTCAAAATTGGCATACAGTGTATTTATACCCTTAAATAACATATTTATACATTAAATTAATATACAATTTTTTTTTTTTTTTTAATCATTTAAAATGGCGAAAGGACACTCAATTTTTCCAGGAACGTCAAAGCGGGGCTTCTCAATGGGCGGGCATTGTCGCATCGGCGACTGAATACAAAAGACCAAACATTTTTTTGTTTATTAATGTCATAATTTCTATATGAATTAAAAAAATGGAAAAAAAATTCGCGGAATAAAATGCTTAAAAAAAATTAATTTTGGGGCGAATTTTTCTACGATTTTTGCTTCGAAAAAAATTATTTTTTCGAAAACTTGTGAATTCACATAGAAAGCAATATTATAAAAAAGATGTGTGCAAAACTTCAGGGAAATCGGTCAATAACTTTTCGGGTTATCGTGTACGCCAATTCGAAAAGAAAAAGTTTTGAGAAATTTTTTTTTTTTTTCGAAATTTAACTTAGCATCGGGCTTATTTTGAAACACAATTTTAATCTTTAAAACCTTTTTTTTTAACTTCTCTATGACTACGGGTCAATGTCTCTAAAGTAGTTTTAATATTATTTGCAGTAAAAGTTCATTCTGCCCCGATGTAAACGTACATTCAAGAGCATATCACTATTGCCATAAGACAACTATATTTCCACACGATTTCAATTTAAATTATAAATAGGTTATGTGTTAAAGGCTTAATGATGATTTTGCCTATTTAGGTCCACATATCCAACGCATGCATATTATATCTGTATGTTTATGTCAACAACAGCAATATTGAATTAAATGTTGCGAACACGTCATGTAGAGTGGTGAGTAGTTAAAAAATAGGCCTACAAATGCCATCAAAAGCAGCAATAAAAGTAATTGCAGCGGCGACAAAGAAGAATAACAAACATACTACTATAGGTTAGTTATATTGTACGTATGCAAGCCACAGTAAGGGAGCATGATGCTATGCCATTCAGTGCACAACATTTCCATACAACAGTGCTTGATATAAGTATGTACCTATGTATATGAATGCAAGTGTAAGCGCTTTTAGTTTTGAAACAAAAGCGAAAACATTTGTTTGCTTTCGCGTTCATTGTTTGCAGATTGCAATTGTTATACAATATTTACAAATGTAATTGTGTAAACGCGTTAATTGCCACATGCATACGGGAGTGTGTCTCTATGAGTGTGTGCAAATGAGTATTTGTGCACAAATATATATACATTGCAAATATATATTTGATTGGCGAGTATACCCTTTGTTTGGGTGTTTTTTCCAAGCTTATACTATTTCGACTTATATAGTGTTGCCCTAAAACGGAGATATCTGACGTTTTATGACACTTTCGGAAGCGTGTTTATGTGAAGGGTTTTTGTTATCGTTTGCCAAGGGATACTCGCTACTAGAGGAAACTATGTCACCGCCTACATAGGATAGCCAGGTTGCTCGTCAAAAACAAAACATTCCCATGGTAATACCTGCATTTGATTTCCATCCCATAACTAAGTAGCTTAAGGGAGAACACCACTGTGACAACTTCAAAAAATCGATTTTTTGAAAACCATCTAGAAAAATCTAGAATACATTTAAGAATAGAATGCCGTTTGTCCCAGGTCGAAAAAATAATTATTTTCGGAGATATTAAATATTTTGTGGAGCGGTGCAGCGCAATTTATCGCATAACTTCAAACTTTGAACACGTTTTTCTCAAAACCACTTTTTTGAGTGCGGTACGCAGTAGAACTCGAGCAATTCTTATCCGATCGACTTCAAATTTGGACTGCATCGATAAAACTAGATTATCTAAAGAAGTACATAGGGTTTTTTCGATATCTAAAAAAAAAAAAATTATAGCCTTTTTTCGAAGAGAAATTTTGCTCGAAAATCGACCTTAAATTTGAAAAGCGTTCCAATTTTTTAAAAATCCATATTTTTTCAAATCCCTATGTACTTCTCTTCAAAATATCATATTATTAACGAAAACACTCGGTATTTTTTTTCAGATCGACTTTGAAGACAGTTCTGCTGCGTGCCGCGGATCACTGCAGAAGCCACAGCACCTGACGCGGGAGCTTCCTTAGCGCCACCATCGGGGTTGAAAATTTTGAAAAAGTTTGTTATGTATCTTTAATAAACAACAAACAAAACAAAACAAAAAAATTTGAAATATCTCTTTTTTTTCCCACAAAAAAAATTCTTGAAAAACGGCATAAAAAACAGGGGGTCACAGTGGTGTTCTCCCTTAAGCCACTTAGATCTTTTTAAGACGATAACTAGTCCCTCCAGTGAGACGTTCTGCTAATTTAGAAGGCCTTCGAGGAAATAATCGCGAAGATACTTGGCGCGGTTTCTTTGAAGTGCAGGACATTCGCACAGAAGGTGTTGTACCGACTTAATTCCTTCTTCATCTCCACACCTTCTGCTGAGGTCATTATGAGGTACACCCATTCTACTGGGTAAAGCGCCAATAGTGGCGTGACCCGTTAAAATACCAGTGAGGACACTGGTAGTTGATCTGTTGAATCCAAGCAGACATTTTGTCCTTTTAAGATTCAATTCTAACCAGAGCGCTTCGCAGACCCTACAGTTAGTAGTCAGAGACCACTTTCTAATGGTTTCTGCGATTTCGCTCAAGTCAATCGCAGTATACATTTATATATAAATAAATGTAAATACACTCATCCACTCTTTCATTTCCCTCCACTCGTTGTGTTGTGTTGTTGTGTTTTTGGAGCGACAGGGACCTCCTACATTCCTTAAGACACCTTGAATTGATGTGTTGAAGCCAGTGCCTTAATCGCTACTTGACTGCCAACAAATATGGTAAGGTTTGCTGAAGGTAAGCCCATCAGTCATCGTTTTTGCCGCTTGGTCTATAGCGTAGAAGAAGACGCTGCACCTGTCTGGGAGTCTAAACGAGCAATTTAAAGATAATTGTTCTGAGTAACCTGATCCAGTGCCATTGTCCATCTTTGAGCCGTCAGTATAAATATAGTGATCACTATTGTCTGATATGACTCTGGTATGTCAAACCTTTCCTTGGTATTTGTATTTTATAGTCTGTTTTCGGTACGTGATGCATTAACGTGCGGGTTTTCTTTTAGCATGCCTGTTGCTTTAAACCTGGAAGCAGATTTGGCCGCTATCCCTATTTAGCATATATATCAAACGGTGGAATATGTAGGAATACTTCCAGCGCCGTCTAAGACGTTCATCGGAGAGCATCTGTTATTCGTACATAAACTAATTGTAGACTATAGTATTATGAGGTTCCTTAGATAGGTTTGTGTCTGCACCGCCTCCCACCAAACGAAAACTCCATAAGTCAAAATGGATCTGATGATCATATTGTACGCCCAGCGGTTTAGACGGTTTCAGACCCCATTTTTTGCCACATGTCCTCTTACAAATAAAGTGGGCATTACAAGTTTTCTTCATCCTTCCCTCGATGTTCCTTTAGCAAGAAAGCTTTGAGTCCAGAATTACGCCAAGATACTTGGTTTCGCTCAATAAGGTTAGTGTTACTCCATCTATGGATGGTAACTGAAAACTCGGTATCTTTAGTATATCTTCTAGAACTAGTTCGGTCTGGGCTGGGTTAACCATTAGAAGACAAACCACTTAGTATTCATGCAAAAACTTACTAGGCTGCGACGGGTGACTATACTCGTACCCTGTTCGAGTTTTGAAATTTTAATCTCCGGTACGTGTTTGCATATCAGAATGTGAAATGCGTTGCTTTAATCTCCATAAAGAAAACTAATTGTTTATTTTTTTTTTTTTTTTTGTTATTGTTTCTGTTGCGTGACTTCTTGCGTGCTTCTTGTTCACTGGTACTGCAATGGAAAAGTAAGTTTCAAACAAAGGACAGTAATTGATTATACCATTAAACTTTATAAATCTTTTACAGCAAAGCGCATAATGCTTCAAAAAAGATAACCTGGTGATTTCTTATAGCGTCTAAAAACTAACTATCGATACTTAAGTAAAGATGCTTAGTGATGGTGAAAGACCTAGTTATCCATTGGGTCTGCCTAGGTCGTCTATGAAAATCAGTGTGAGGGAATTAGGAACTACTCAGACAAATTTGTTTCTAAGAGCTTCATGAGATCAATTCAAGATCTAAGCCACATAAACGGGCAAATACGTTGTGAGTGATTTAAAAAAAAAGGAGCAAGTTATGAATTTTCCGTGCAGCATTCATAACTTGCTTCTTTTCTATTCCTAATTATTATTATCGCACCATAACGCAGTGGTACGCCTAGTGTGCTCTATTATGCTTGCCCACAAACTCAAAATTAAGGGCTTTTGATAAATCCCTTAACTTTATCTACTCCCGTAACTACATTTGGTGATGAAAATAAAGCGTCATGAACAGAGAAAACTTTTTGATAACGTTGAAAGGAATTCAAATTCGTGGAATAAAGCAGAAGATGAGTACGTAAAACGTACTTGCTTATTTCTGTTCTTTTTAAAAATTGTGTTTTTTTTAGTAGTGTGTAGTATACTAACTAACACATTGTATAGTCTTAACAATTTGTACAGAAGAAAGATGGGTTGATGTATTTAAACGTGGTTGTACAAACCTTGAAGACCATCTACGTCAAAAACGTCCAAAAACAATAACAACACCAGAAATCGTAGAAAACATACAGGTTATCGTATTGGAAAATCGTCGAGTCACTGAAAGAGATTTAAAAAAAAACTTAGACATCTCATTGGTCAGCGTAAGGAATGTTTTGACTGAGGTATTGGGTTTCAGAAAGCTGTGTGCACAATGGGTGCCACACTCGCTAACAGTGGAACAAAACCATATTCGAATGCAACTTTCTTAGTCAATTTAGAGCATTTTCGAAAGAACAAGGTAGATTTCGTGCATTGTGTATAAGATTTTGATCTACCACCATGATCCTATATCAAAACAAGCGACTAAAAGTGGTGTGAAAAGGGTTCTTCGGCTCCGAATCGAGTTCGTGTCCAGAAATCTGCCAAGAATGTATGCGTAAGGAATCTTGTTTGTGGAGTACTTGCAAATGCTAAATATTACTGTAACTTTTGCAACAGCTGAAGAAAAAAAGTCGTAAAAAAATCCCCAGTTTGCGAAAGAAAGAAATTATTATTCATAATTTTTGATTTAAATAGTGATTATTTATTTTTCACGGATTTTTGAAAAAAAAAACTAAATTACTAATTTATTCGTAAAAAGAATTTATAACATTTCCTTATGGTTTTACGGGTGTTAGGAGAGTTCATCGGAGATGTGACAAATCGTATTCCAAGCCTGTATTTCACATAACTCTTCGTCCCGCTTGCGCTGTGGCTCATGGCCGAATGCACATTACTATGTAGATATACTTAATTCATATTAACGATGATTTGGTAAAATATAATATGAACGCATCGGAAGAAATAATGGAATGGGCACTGCCTTAAACAATCATGAATAACTTTTCTAAATCGAAAAAAGTAACGCGTAAATTTAAACCATTTCACTGTCAAATTCTGAAAACTCCGAAAGTACAAATTTTATTCTATTACGTTTACTTTTTCCTTTTTCAAATTCTTTAAAGCTAACACGCAAGAGACATTTTAACTTTTAATACTACAGCAAAAAGCACAACAAATGCATTTGATTTTGGAAAAGTATGTATTAAATCCTGAAAATTGTTCTTCTCTACATATTCATAGCGAATATGAAATAACACTATGAATGAAAGGCTGCTGGCATGGCGCAAATTCTGTAAATCACAAAAATTCTTTTGCCACACTTGCATGCATTCCTAACTAAATCATTTGCTCTTTTCATTTTTTTTTTTTATTTTTTGCTTTCTTTTAACAATTTTTATGCTTTCCACGCTGCATTACATTTTTTGGGTCACTTGAGATTGAATGGCGCAGCAACATCCAAATGCCGGCTGTATCATAGCATCGCATAAAAGTTTTCAACTGTCACATAGACACGTTCCACTGCGCCGAGCTGTCAAATATTTTTAACAGAAACAAAACACATTAAGGAGAGTGTGGCAAGCATCAGCAACAAATCAGCATGTTATCATTTTTCACTTGTCAAAGTGCATAAAATGTCCTAATGCCGGCAAAGTTAAGGGCTGAGGGTGGTTGGTGATGTAGTAGGAAGCATAGTGGCAAGAGTATTGCGAATGGCGCACACATGCACATATACATGCATACATAAAATCAGTCAATGCGGTGAGCTGATGCACAGCTCTAATATGGTGGTTAAACTTAAGCTGTTGGCCCTGTAGAAAAATCAAATAGTCCAGTTCCAGTGATTACTTCAAAATACAGTGCGTTAAATAACTATAGCACAGGGACTTCTTGACAAGTTTTTTGTTTCTTATTTAATTTTCATAATTTGCTTATAAAAATATATTTACTTTCCCTACAAAAATAATGAAATCCATACAAAAAAATTCATCGAGGGTTTAACCTTTTTAATAAGAATTTGCAGAAAAATTTTGAGTATGCAGTAGCTCCACTCCTCCTAGCTCCAAATATGTGGAAGCAGTTGTAAATTCTGCATTATTCTTTTAGAGAAAAAATATGAAACAAATTCTAAAGAGCCTAAATTCCTTTGGGCCATAATTCCCTACGTACAGAATACTGTAAAAACGAAATAAAGTACCTACTTTTTTATACCCAAAATGTGAAAATTTCTATGTTTGGTGTTTGTGTCTTTTTGTTTTTAATTCGAAGCTAGAAACAAAAGAATGTTAAAAAAGGTAACTCGGAGAAGGTTTTAGTGCTAATGCAAATTTGTTGATTCTTATAAAATTTGATATTTTGAAAGTGCAAATTTAATTTTTTGCTCCTTTTAAGTTAATGCAAGAATATCAAATGTTCTTCCCTCAACTCTTCTTAACATTGAAAACCTTTTTACACATTTTAAAAAGCGTTTGAATTTACTGCATGCGAATTAAAACCATAGACGTGTTATCGTTTCGTCCAGTCCTCAATCCTTAGTGGGAAATATGGCATCAAGAGGTGTATTCATAGTAAAATTAAGCAACAAAATACCAGAAAATACTGAAAACCCCCATAACGACATTTTTGCAAAAAGAGTAGCTTATTTTGTTACATAACCTAAAATATAGCAAATAAGTCGTTCCCTTGACAAAAGAACTCATAATTGAAAATGGGGCATTTTAGTGCGTTTTTTTATTCAAAACTAGTCAATGATTGCAATCGCGGGCAATGCGACCAGATGTTAGAAAAAATAAACCTAAATAAAACTGAGGGAGTTATTCAAGTAATTTTTAATAAATTTATATTTTACAAAGATATAATCATTACATTTAATTAGAAAAGGCTGAAAAAATGTCATGAAGAAAGAACTAAAAAGAAAGAAAGAAATAACTCCGATACTAAATAAAAAATAATTGTAGTCTTTTTCTTTGAATAAAAAGTCGTGTGTTTACGCTTACAGATGAGAAAAGAGAATGAACGAATTTATTATACGCATGTACATATGAGTATGAGAATAAAATGTTGCAATGAACACAAGCAGCTGATTGTGTGCCTAACAAAAATGCTAAATCAAGTTACGAAAATGGAAATCTGGCCATACTGGTGCTAAAACCACGTAACTCATTATTAAATTCGCTGAGAGCAAAGTAACGGTACCACGATAGGCCCCATCACATTATTCTTTCCATCATGGGCTAGCGACAAATCTTGCAATATTGCTATCGAAATGGCTCGTAATCAAAAACTGAAACATTATATTATCGGTCAGTCCATAAGTTCGTGCGTATATTACCCATAATTTCACTTTTGTACGATTTTTACATACAAAAAACTATTCGCGGAATATAAATAAAATGGAATCTTCGAACGTGTATAAGAGGCATATTTTGTATTTTTTTATAAGAGTGGTAAAAATGCAACAACTGCTGCTGCAGAAATAAACATTGTTCACGGAGAGGATACCGTGAGTGTAAAGACTGCGCAAAAGGGGTTTTCAAAATTCCGAAGTGGTAACTGGTCGTCCTGAAGTCTTTAACTCCGACGCCTTGCTCGAACTCGTGAAAGCTGAGCCAAATTTGACAGCCGATATGATAGCTCAGAGGTTAAATTCTTCGCATGGAACAGTTGACAGGCACCTGGTTCAGTTGGTAAAGGTTCCAAAGCTGGGAAAATGGGTACCGCATAGACTTTCCGTCGCCAACCTTCAGCAGAGAGTGAATGTGCGTTCTCAGCTGCTGCAACGGCTTGAAAATGAAAGTTTTTTGAACCGTATCATTACTGGTGATGAAAAATGGGTCCTTTACAATAATCCTGTTCGCAAACGCCAATGGTTAGATAAAAATGAAACACCAGAACCGACCCCTAGAGATGGACATCACCCCAAGAAGATTCTCCTGTCTATATGGTGGGATATGGCCGGTATTGTTTGTTATGAACTTCTGGAACCAAACCAGACGATAACTGCTGATTATTATTCCCATCCTCTTCTTCTTCTTCTTAATTGGCGCGATAACCGCTTACGCGACTTCGGCCGAGCTTAACAAAGCGCGCCAGTCGTTTCTTTCTCGTGCTAACCTGCGCCAATTGGACACACCAAGTGAAGCCAAGTCCTTCTTCACCTGATCTTTCCAACGCAGAGGAGGCTTTCCTCTTCCTCTGCTACCACCAGCTGGTACCGCATCGAATACTTTCAAAGCCAGAGCGTATGTATCCATTTGGACGACATGACCCAGCCAACGAAGCCGCTGGATCTTTATTCGCTGCGCTATGTCTATGTCGCCGTAAAGCTCATACAGCTCATCGTTCCATCGCCTGCGATATTCGCCGTTGCCAACGTGCAAAGGTCCAAAAATCTTACGCAGAATCTTTCTCTCGAACACTCCAAGCGTCGCTTCATAGGATGTTGTCATCGTACAAGCTTCTGCGCCATACGTTAGGACGAGCATTCCCATCACCTACCAAACCTAAATGAGGCACTTAAAAAAATCGACCGACTTTAGTGAATAGACCCCAAGTTTGGTTTCACCACGACAACGCAAGACCTCATACCGCAAGGCAAACATTAGGCAAGCTGAACGAGCTCGGATGTGAGTTAATGCTGCATCCACCATACTCTCCGGATATTGCACCTTGTGATTATCACCTTTTCCGTGGATTTCAATCCCATATGAGTAACAAGAACTACTCCTCAAAGAAGCTATAAAAAGGGATATCGATGCGTATTTTGGCTCCAATGACAAAAAATTTCTTGAGCAGGGCATTAAAGATTTGCCTAAACGTTAAGAAGACGTTGTAAATAATGAAGGAAAATGTATTATTGATTAATAAATACTTTCAACATCTTTTTTATTAATTTTAAAACCACCTTTAAAAAACGCACGAACTTATGGGCTAACCTGATAATTATCAAAATATAATATAGTACGTAATGGCAAAACTATATCAAACTTCCACTTCAGATAGTGTAATTTGAGATGAACTATCAGAAGGAACTTATAAAAAGTGCTAAAATAGTAAAGCTTTGTAAAAAATTAAATGTTAGGCTATGTACTTATTTAGTAAGATAGAAACAGAAAGAAAAGAGTTGTTTAAGAAAAAAAATTGGTGAATCAGAAAATGGTTCCAGTTATCAATGGTTTTTCTGCAGGGCATGTTTAGCAACACACACACGCCTTAAGTTCAAGCCCTCTGGTTTATTCGAAGTCATCAATGTGGATATTATGTGATTACGCATGGCACACGCACATACCATGGCATGATTCTTACGAACACGCAAAGTTCATTCATTTAAACAGCGCAAACAACAACGGTTTTTGGCCAAACTGAACGTGAAAGCCAGTGTTTGGCATTATGCGCTCGCCTCACTGGCTAGCGTTGCAGTTTCGTTATTCCATTACTGTCGTTCTGTTATTCTCGCCTTTTTCCTTCTACGTGGGTGGCTATCTAAGTTTTCAGATATGGCTACGTCTGTAGAAAGTGGCACTGTTATCGTAAAGTTGGAAATTTTTATTGGTAATCGCGGGCAGCAGGTTTTTCTCATAGTGTAGCAATACAAAGTGTGCCTAGCAGCATTCGTTTAGCAGGTATTCGTTTTCAGTACGCAGACTTGGCAGACAATTTTTCATGCTGCTCTGTATTTACTTAGTACTTATGATATTTTGAGATTTAAAATTAAACGATAGGTTTGAAAAGGCGAATTTCGTGAAGGTCGTTCAAAATCAGTTATTGTGTCAGAAAAAGTCGATGGTGCGTGCGATCGGATACTATGTATTTATAAGATCGTCATGTGATATACGGGGAGACTGAGGCTGGCTTGGTGAACACGAATAATCCGTTCAAAAAATTTGTTCGCGTTGGTTGCCGCATAAGTTGAAAATCAGCCGAAAAAGGGATCGTGTCGAATGATGCAAAAAATGTTCATAGGTAATATTTACATAAACAATAAATCCATTTTTGATAATAAATATTTATTTTTACTGAAATCAGTGGAATAATTAGGATTCTGAATATTTAAAATGTTTAGCCAAAGTTTCTAGGAGCCTTAGTTTAGCTGCCAGAGCATGACAACTCTATGAACTTTAAAAAAAGCAGTAGTTTTTCAGTACTAAAAAATTCTTAAGGGTTTTTGAAATTTTTACCCTCTTGAGCGGAAACCCCTCTCATAACAGGGCGCGGACACTTGTGTTCCACCCGAAATGGTATTTTAATTCACCATAACCGGACAGCCTACAACATTGTTTTTACGATTATTCTCTATCATATTCGTACAGCTGTTGCTTATTCAATAGCACTTGCTGAAGGACGAAGAACTTGTTTTAATGAGCCTGCTAAAGCCCAAAGGTAAATTGTGCTACGAATGGTTTGTGAAGGCACGAAATAAAGGCATCCCTTTGTCAGGCACACTTATAAGGGCAAACCTGCAGACATTTTAGTCAGACTCAATTACGACGATTTTAGTGCATCATCCATTAAGATGATGGCAAAAGTTTTACCAAAAAGGTACCATATTTTATTGAAGAATATGATTCGCAAAACTTTTATAATGCAGATGAGACTGGTTTGTTTTTCGGAGCATTACCCGATAAAACACTTACATTAAAAGGTGAAAAATGATACTGGTGGAAAAATGAATAGGCTCACGATTTTACACTACATAAATATGTCTGAAGAAAAAGAAAGCCTTTTTGTTCTTGGGAAATCTGCAAGCCCTCGAATATTTCGCAACATAAATTTGAACAATTACCCGTTACGTGGGGATCAAGCAAAAGGCTTGGATGACATCTGATTTTTCAGATTTTCTCGTGCAGTTCGACAGAAAAATGAAATGCATTTTGTCAGCCCTTTGAACAAGGCGTTATAAAAAACATTAAGGGCATCTATAAATCGTTATTTTTAAAACATATTTTGTTTCAAATGGAAGAGACAAGTTCTGCTACGGAGTTATCATTTTTAAAACATATTTTGTTTCAAATGGAAGAGACAAGTTCTGCTACGGAGTTATCAAAATCAATTAATTTATTAGATGTTATTTATTTCATACACAATTGTTTCATTAAAGCTGGGTTTGAGAAAACAGATATGCGCAATAGCAATAGCGGTTGGACCGCAGAAGATGAGCTTCCGCTATCAGCACTTTGTTAATTCTCCAACGTTATTAATCGAGTTCAGAACGAAATCCAAGTTGACACGGAAGACTATCTTTATTTAGACGAAAAAATATTCATTAATGATAAAGCTTTGGAAAATATCAATTCTGAAGTGTTAACTGTTTCCCAAGAATCGTTGGCCATTTCTTCTGAAGATGAAATACAAAAGAAAATGAGATTGACGACAAGTTAACTTCCTATACGAGGTTTACTTAGCTATAAGAAAACTAAAAGCTTGTTCTCTAAACCCCACGACCTTAAGGGTGTTGAACTGGAAATGGCGTGGGCAAAATAATAATTGGAGCTCTTTATTGGGTGTTTGGTGGAGCTCCTCCTCCTATTTGTGGTGCGTGTGATATTATTCCAACAGTCCGAACGGGAGCTTTTCATGGCAAAAATGCACACGCCTGCCAGTGGAAAACTGTTATTAAAAACACCTTTTCTCTATCATTTGATGTTTCATGTTTAGGGTCTCAAATCCGGACACTAACGAATGGAATACCAGGTAATAGAAACACTTAAGCTCCTAAAATACGTGAATTAATATATCAAATTATACCTCTTAACATATACGCCAACTGGCCTGTGCTAATTTAGATTAGATGACGCATTAGATAATTCATAATTTGACAATCGTGTGTTGATCTTCAGGGGTAATATTTTGAAAAGCAGTACTAATTTTTGTTTCAATTATTATAATTTTTTCTTTCCTCTTTTTTTTTGAATAATTAATTGTGCGTAAATCAGTGTGTGTGAAACCCTCCTTTATAGCAGGAATTGTTGTCCTCGTTCGATTATTTTTTCTTTTTGATCCTGTCACTTTTAGCTGGTTTGCTACAATGCCATACTGTTGTACATACATTGTTTTTGTTTTTTTGTTGTTGTTGTGCGTTTGTAATTGCGTTTACTGCTGCTGTTTCTGAGACGGCTTCAGCATTCGCATTAAATTGTCATTTGCATACTCGGCGAATTTCCAGCTTAACACGTAATTGTGTGTCCTTATGCCTAGTGGAGTGTATGAGGTCGTGTCTATGTACGCATGTGTGCGGAATAGCGTGCAGATATATTTTTTGCTGTTTTTGTTATTTGTACGGAAATCTGCATTTATTCTCAATGTGTATGTGTGTGCTTGTTTGGCTGCATGTGTCCGTGATTGTTTTATAAACCCCTAAGTAACCTCTGTTCTAGTTTTGTCGAGGCTAACAACGACACAGTGAAAAATATTCTCAAAATGCTATGGTATATTTGGAATAAGGAATGATAAGACGTATGCAATTTGAGTTTAACACTGAATGCCTTACTTTTGCTAAATTGAAAGTGTCAACTGCTGGGATATTTGGAAATGTTTCTGACTTAGCCTACTTAGAGGTAGTATCCTCTCTCTGTTAGTAATTTCATTCCATTTGCGTTTTAACCTTATTGATCAATTTTGCTTATATGTATCTATATAATTTGCAATTGTAAATAAAAATACATTTGAAATTGAAATATTGAAAAATTAAAATTAATTTGTGAACAAAAAAAAAACAAGTTAGGCATTTTACACATCACACAGCACAGGGTCAAAAGCCCGCTCTAGTAAAAATGTGTACTAATATAGGGTTATTCAATAGGTGCGCTTCAACTTTTTTCCGATAGGGACGGAACGGCGACGATTTGTGAGCTCAGAGCCAATATTGAACGCGAAATTGCTGGAATTTCGGCCGATCTATGCAAAAGAGTGGTCGAAAATTGGGTTCAACGATTGGACTTCGTAAAACGTGCACGCGGTGGTCATGCAAAAAAAATCGAATTTGATACTTAAATGTATATGTTCAAACTTGATAATAAAAAAAAATAGTTAAAAAAGTCAAACCGTTTGTGTTTTATTCAAAAAAGTTCAAAAGTTGAAGCGCTCTTACTGGAAAACCCTATATAGTGTGGTGGATTATAAAATAATGGTAATAAATGCGAAATAAATTTATATCTGATCGCTTTTAATAAAATCAAAAAAGTGTTGGAAGAAATAAAAGCAATAAATAATTCAGTATTGGTATGTTGCACAGCTTCGACTTTATTGCACGATAGGCCTGAAGGAAGCCTTCACTTCAATATGCCGAAAGGTATGACAAGGTGAAATGACGGCACAACATTAACAGGTCGCATAATGTAAAAGTCATGAAAAAGGCTTTGGAAGCGATTTAATGAGATACCTTAACCCACCCGCTGTATTCAGGAGACATTAGACCATCTGACTACAACTTATTTCATCAGTGACCTCAAAAGACAATAATTTATCTCAATATGTTTGTGGAGTTTGCTGCTTGAACTTTTTTCTATCTCTTAGAGCTAACGATGGGCAATACTTTGAATATATCACACTGTTCCAGTTTTTCTGAATAAAACTTCAAAGCCACAAAAGCAACCCTTCTAAACTTATTTGTTTACCCAATATGTCCGTCTAGTTGAAGGATTTATACAGCGTATTGATTATTTGCCAGGATTCCAATATTGCGCTAGACAGTAAGACTGTCTCACAAGACTTTAGGGATGGTATTTCTAGAGATTTTTAAGGTCAATTGAAAAACATTTCTCACAAATTTTGAAAATTCCTCACATATAGATCTTTGTTCAGATCAGTGGCGAGTATGTAATAAAATATGCTTTTTTTTTTAATAAAATTTTATTTTTTACTTCAAAAACCTCAAGTATTTTACGCCGTGTATGTATAAGTAATTGCAGCATTTATGTATGCAAGTATCTAAATGCATCATACTTTTTTTTAAAGCAAGTTGTAGGTCATGGCGTATGCAATTAAAGTAGCTGTAGTAGTTGGATATGACGAAAATGCAATTAATTAAATGGCTGTGAATGAGAGCAAAAATTCATATGCACTGATGTAAATTAAATACAATGCCCAAAACACATGTAAATATTCAAAATTGGGGAAGGCCGTTGAAACATAAATATTTACAAACACAAAATAGGAAATTGGAAAAACTGAATATTATCTAGCTTACATTATTCAATTGTTCAAATCAAAGTGCACAGCAATAGGTACGAGTGACAAAAGCAATCCCAATTCAAAGTTTGGATTTTTTTATCTTGTCGTGCATGAGGAACACTCCTGCCCTTCCTTCTTGAAGAAAGATAATGGAGAGTGTACAAAATCATCGGCCGACACACTAGAACATCTTGTAAATACACACTTCCCAGGTAACACAGAATTTATTGAGAACAATACTGACAGTGTTCAAACATCCAAACTATCACCCATTATAATCAACCACATCGTATCCCAAGATAGAATATTATGGGCGATAAAAAACTTTGAACCATATAAGGCAGCTGGTCCAGATGGGATATTCCCAGCCATGCTGTGGAACACTCGAGAAACGACGATTCCTTGTCTGGAGGTCTTTTTCAGGAAAAGCCTTATGCTGGGGCACATACCAAAAAGCTGGAGGTGGGTTAAGGTAATCTTTATCCCTAAAGCTGGTAGACTCGGTCATGATACAGCGAAAGATTTCAGACCCATCAGCGTATCCTCCTTCATCCTCAAAACTCTCGAGCGATTGTTGGATGTATATCTCAGGGAAAAGATTACAGACTCAACGATTTCATCATCTCAACATGCCTATCTCAAAGGAAAATCTACAAAGACAGCTCTTCATGAGGTTGTAAGTGCGATTGAGAGGAGCATAGAATACAAGCAATACTCACTAGTCGCTTTTCTCGACATAGAGGGGGCCTTCAACAATGTTACCACAAGATCTATAATTGAGGCTCTTAACATGTTAGGCATAGACATAGGTCTCAACGAATGGATAGAGAACATGCTCAAAACTAGAATAATCATCGGTGAGGTAGGCAGCAGCACGATAAAAGGTTCTGTCAACAGGGGAACCCCTCAGGGAGGAGTCTTATCCCCTCTGCTGTGGTTACTAGTCGCCAACAACATCCTCACAAAATTTAACCGAAAGGGAATTAAAGTGGTGGCGTACGCGGACGACATAGTGCATATGGTTTCAGGAATGTTTCCAACCACAATCAGTGAGATTATCGAAGGAGCTCTGGTATTACTCAGCAATTGGGCCACGGACTGTGGTTTAAGTGTAAACCCGAGAAAAACTGAACTGATGCTATTCACCAAGAAAACCAAGGTGCCAAACTTTAATCCCAAAACTAAACGGCGTTTGCCTCACGCTAACCAAACAGGCAAAATACCTAGGGGTTATCCTGGACCCCAAACTCAGCTGGAAGTTCAACGTAGAGTACAGGGTAAAGAAAGCAAATATAGCACTTTACACGTGTAAGAGAATGTTGGGAAAAAAATGGGGTCTCCAACCAAAATTATCCAACTGGTCCTACACAGCCATTGTAAGGCCAATACTAACATATGAGGCACTAGTTTGGTGGCCTGCAACAGAAAGGAAATACAACAAAACTAAGCTGAACAAGATACAAAAAACAGCGTGTATCTTAACTACAGGAGCGCTTAGCACCAGTCCTACTGAAGCGCTCAATGTACTAACACATCTATTGCCATTAGATTTACACATTAAAACAATAGCTACTTGCAGCGCGGTGAGACTCAGAGACATAGGAAGCTGGACAACAAGGTCGTACGGTCACAGTAAAATCCTCCTACAGGGACCCCCGCTGCTCAAAAACGGATCAGAATACACAATCCTCGACCTAAACTTCAAGAAAGGATTTACGGGACGTTTTCCACCGAGAGCCGAGTGGAGCAAAGGATATGTGATTGGAAGACACGATATCGAAATTTATACCGATGGTTCTAAGATGAACTGTGGTGTGGGAGCTGGTTTCCATTCGGAGCTACTCAACCTATCTCAATCAATTCGTCTTCCTGATTATGCCACCGTGTTCCAGGCAGAACTTTTAGCGATCAGAGAAGCATGCAAGTCCCTAGAACTCTACAAGGAAGTTGGTGCAAGAGTAGCTATCTTCTCAGACAGTCAAGCAGCTATTACGGCCTTAGACTCCAACTACATTTCATCCAAACTGGTCCTACAGTATAAAGAGGAGCTGAAACTGCTCAGACATTGACTTGAAATTACCCAGATATGGGTTCCCGGTCATAAGAACATACGGGGCAATGAGATAGCGGATGAGCTAGCAAGAAAGGGCTCGACACTAGACATAGCAGAGCCGGTGGCAGTCTCCACCCCACTGAACACACTAAAAGCATCCATTGTTTCACACTATCATGCTTTAGCCGAAAGAAAATGGAAGCAAATACCTACATGTATCACAACAAAAAACTCATGGCCGTCATACAAAATCCAAAGGACGAATGACCTGCTAGGATGCTCTCGGCCAAACATCTCACGCATCACTGCAACCCTTACAGGACATTGGAAAGTAGGGGATCATGCAGCTAGACTCAATCTACCCTTCAATCCTATCTGTAGAAGCTGTCAAGCGGAAGGGCGAAGAAAAGTCTGTTCCACTATTTATGTAAATGTCCGAGATAGTGGTAGTAAAACGGTAAAACGGTGCTGGTCACTAATTAGGAGCATTTTCAGCTCAGAAATGTTCAACCACCTCAACAACAACAACAACAACAAGATGAGGTATCATAGGAAAATTCTGGGAAAGAACATTAAGAAATTAGTACCTATATATTGTAGAATATAGTATAAACTACTATATAAGCGAATGTAATTGCTTGCATGATCAAATAAC
>JAYXIM010042820.1:0-43510 GCA_037575425.1 Anastrepha fraterculus
TTTCGAAATAGCAAATGAAGAAATGAAGCTCCATCTTTTCTGCGCTTTCCTGAGAAATAATTTGTCCAGTTCCCCTTTAACAACTGTCAGGGGCATGCCGATGACCGGGTAGGAGGTCTCTGAGGCCAATTCAGTCCCCTTCCTGACAAGCCCATCAGCAATTTCATTTCCCTTTATGTCCTGGCATCTAGATTAGAGAAATGTTACCTGCACACCTAAGAGATTTATCTCCTCCTTAAAGGAGTTTACTAGTTCTGCACCATGGCGTCGTTAAAGCCTTGATCGCGGCTTGACTTTCGGAGAAAATGTTAATATCCCCCTCGGTGTCACGTTCGCTAAACATTTTGCATACTTGCAGGATCGCAGAGACTTCTGTTTCAAAACACTAGCAGTATTCGGCAGTTTAAAGGAGACAGCTAAATTGGTTGATTTAGAGGAAACTCCTACTCCGACTCCCGATTCCATCTTGGAGTCGTCAGTGAAGACAGAGGTGAAAGCTTCGGTGCAGATTTTCCCCTCTATCCAATCCTGCCTATTTGGAAATATTGCCCTAGCACGACCCTCAAACTCCAGTTTGCGGATGGAGAGATCTGTACGGAGCTCGGAGAAATACGGTGTTAACTGCCCGAAAATGCTACCATGTCCCTTGGGAGACTGCCTTCAGAGGCCAACCGCAAGAAATGGAGCTGGACTTTCTTTTATTTTATTTTTTGTTTTACATTTTCATAAGGAACTCGCAATGGTTTCAGCAAACTGTTTAGAATTACTCACTTAAACTCGATGATTTCAGAATAACTTGAAATTAGTGCGTGGCCATCGAGCAACTATCAAGGAGCCAGAACTTGTTCCTCAACGACGTGTCGTGCCAGGAAAACATTTGATAATTCTTAAAACTTCGCCTTACCACTCATCAGTTCCGGTACCTAAAATAATTATCGCTCAAATTCACCAGAAGGCACCAGCTAAGAAATCAATGGATTTCCCTGTATGGCATCTACAATTGGACACTCGTATGTGCCGGCACCTCAACTGCCAAGTGTTACTCTGTGTCTACAGATTATCAAATTGATTCCAATTAACACTTGCCACCGCAGGAATCGAGCGCAACACTTTAGTTCCAGCACAGTTCGCAGCTCGTGTGTGTGTGTGTGCATGTTTCTCTGAGTATTTTATGGATTTCGCACGACACCTACAATAACAGCCACCTACCCTGCAATGAAATCAATAAAAATAACGTTAAGATTCGAGTGGACTGATCAACTTTATTACCTTCATTGTACCTCTAACAGCGCGCGCCTTTCTTTCTACACCGTCCAAACTGCCCCCACCAACAGCTCTTGTGCATTTACGTATTTGCGCTTTTCGTAGCACGACCAAGCCCGTCATAAGTTATATGCGTGTTGTCATAAATTTGGTTACCAATCGAATTGACAAACGTTTGGCTTTTGTGCATAAATGCAGCTTAAATGATGCGATGCGAAAGGCGAATGACGACGGCGACAGCAGTACAGCAGTGCACCAGTCCAGCAGTACGGCGATGACTTCAACTGGCTCTCACTCGTAAGTGGGTCTGGACTTTTGGATCGGGCTCATAAGCACTGCACTGAACTTATTGGTGAGTTTGGAGCCGGTGGCAAGACGACAACGGTAGTAGTGGTCATGCAGAAGTGGCTGTAGTGGTAGGCATACATTTTGTTGTTGTCGGTGTTGTGAGCGCTCGTAACGATGCATGCGTTACGGTTCAGCGCAGCTCGTGTGAAATGATAAATAATCCATAATTTCGTGTGGCATTCAAGTTCTTTTTTTGTGACACATAAATTACGTATTAACGCTTTAAGCTGTGGCATACAATAAAGCGCATTTCTGTTAATTCACACACATCCATGCATCCACACATACATACATGCAACTTCGTGAATTGTTCAAATGCCAAAAGGTAGAAATCAGTGTAGTATAACGGGCAGCATCATGAGTATCCAAAAACCGTAAGACCTTACTGTGACCAAGTTGATCAAGTTCTTCCTATAACTGAACTTGAATAGCAGTGCAGGCACGCCTCTCATTTCGCTGTGTTGTAAAGAGCTATTGAAGTGCAAGTGTTGCTTCAGAAACAACTACTTGGTACTCAGTAAATGCTCCTGGAAAGATGGACCTCGCATCAACTCAGCGAGCGGTGGGCTAGTGCGTAAACGTGCAAAGTCTCGAGATCCTTCGCGACCACTGGTAGATCGGGGGCGCTCAAGCGAACTTCTAAGGCTAACAAAGCCGCAGCTCTCGAATTTGGTATGTAACCTTACCGAACATTGTCCGTTAGGTATCCATGCGGTGGCACTTGGGACTGCTTCAAGTTCTTTCTGCAGAACCTGTCTGGATAAGGAAGTGGAATCATCTCAGCACCTTATTCTCAGCTCTCCTGCTAACATAGGGCAAAGATTAAGACAACTGGGCTCTCACTTGTTTGCTGCACCTGCGGTTATTGCGGGTTTAAATATCACACAGCAAGGGTGTAGAGGTCGCGGTCGACCAAAAAACACTTGGAGAAGGTCGATGTTGTGCGAACTAGCAGATGCTGACATCTCATGGGACGGTGCGAAAACAACAGCGCAGAACCGTGTACGATGGAAGAGTCTTGTTGAGGTTCTATGCTACCGAGAGTAGTGAACAAGGAAAAAAAAAACCACACACCTGATGAAAATCATCAGTAGCTTAAAGCGGTTAATACGAACCTAATTAACCACTGTTGTCCAAAGCCCCTTCTTCCCATTTACACCTGTTTGGTTATTTTCCTTCTGCTTTCACTTCCCTCCCCCACCCTCTATGATATCACAGCGGACGAATTTTGATTATTTGTCTAAGTGGGCTCCTAGCAAGGGCCGCCAGTATATGTAATTGAAAAGGTTCACCAAGCCCATAGACGACGATCACCTGTTCACTAAACAGGGCTAATTTACTGGGGCGACAGCCCTTGGTCGGGAAAACCCGAATCAATCCGGTAACGTAGAATCGGCTGTCATGGGAATGTTCTGAATATTGTAGCAGGTTAAACACTTACTTGTCCAGAATTGACCCCAACATACCAAACACATGTCCGGCATGTGAAGGCATCCCGCACGACACTAACCACCTTTTCACATGACTTTAAAACCAACTCATCTAACACCCCTCTCCCTCTGGACCCAACCTGTCGAAACAGAAAGTTTTCTGGGCCTGCCTTTAGATGAGCCAGACGAAGGCGACCGGTGATATACCCTACACTGAGGGGGCTTCTATTACTGCTACAACGACAACAATAATAACGACAATCACCTATCACTGGTCAGACTGTTTTCAGTATTTCTAAGTTGATCGAGGCTTTGTTCTCGAATCAAGGGCCAGTTATGGCATTAACAGTTCTTGTCCTCTTGAAATCCTGTAGAATGAGGCGAGCTGCTTAAACAGAAAATTTATTTCAAGTGCGTTTGCACGAAATGATTCAGATTCAAGATTGTGGGAAAACCTAACTTTATTGTGGGCAAAACTCACGAACCACCCCATCGTGCTGTGCATGACGGCGAAAATTGTATCGCTGTTGGCGAGAGTATACAATTCCAGAATTTTGGCCTCTCCATCGGTGGCAACGCATCGGCAGCTGACTGAAGGTGAGTGTTCGCCCAAGAGAGGATTCACTGTATGTCGTAAATGTTTGAAGTGTGAATGGATTTAGCGAAACAGTTTAAAAGCAAATTTTCAATGAATGCTTTTTTCATCATGAAAGCGAAGGATTATTAGGGATATTCTAGGGGGACACAACTCTCGCTAACTGACCTAACTATGCGAAAACGATTTCGGAGCTTAAAAGAACTACGAACGAAACATACCCTATGATCAAAAAGTACCGGGAAGGGAATGTTGACTGTTTTCTTCGATTGCCAAGGCGTATTGCACCATGAGTACCTTCCATCGGGCCATACAGTCACTAAAGAATATTATTTATCCGTTTTGCAGCCTTTGAGTGATGCTGCACGTCGCAAACGGACGGAAATGTGGGCAAACAATTCTTGGATTTTGCATGATGATAACTGCCCATCGCACCGAGCACAAATTGTGCTGGATTATTTGACCAAACACCAAGTAAATACCATCGTACAAGCACCGTATTCACCTCATATGGCCCCGTGCGACGAGTTCTTTTTGTTTCCTAAGTTGAAGTTATCACTTCGTGGAAGGAGATTTCAGTCGATAGAGGGGATCAAAGATAATGCGACGAAGGAGCTGAAGGTCATCCCTTCGTTGACCTACCAGGGCTGCATGGAGGACTGGGTTAAAGGTTGGCACATGTGTGTCGCTTCAGATGGGTCATATTTTGAAGGAGATATTATATAATAAATTTGCCTGAAATTTAACTCTGTTTTGTTTTATTTAAACATTCCCGGTACTTTCTGATCATAGAGTATAATTCCTCAAGATGGATGTCAAATAACCATCTCGGCGGTTTTCAGAAGAATCAAAACAAATTTGTTGTTTGGTACCGAAATCTTCACAATATAATCCTTAAAAACAAGTCAGACTGTTTTTAGTCTTAGAACTTTTGCAATTTTTTTTTCTAGCCCAGGTACGTATATACTTTACGGTACTTTGCTTAAAACAATAAACCCAGCGCCTAGAGCATAAGAAAGTTTTTTTCGCCCACAAAGATCCAAAAACTTTAACATCTTTTCTATTTGAAATCGATTTATCGTTTCGTAAAACTGACTATTTATTCGCCAAGCTGCCGCAGATTCCCAGGAAATGCATATTTTTTTAGAGAAACGTCGCTATCCAACACTGCCCAACCGCCGCTCAGTAGGCCACTTATAAGCTGTATTAATTTTTTCTTAAACACCAACACCAGCATCACCGTCACCATCGCATTGCCACCAAACACTTTTACAATGCGCATAATTTCTTGTTGTTGTTATTGTTGTTGTTGCGCCGAAGTAAATCCCACTAATGTATTTGTGGACATTTTTCAATCTTTTGACGAAGTCTCCAACAAGAAAGGCGAAAAGCAGAAATTATTATTTGTTGCGTTAATGCGTAAAAAATACGCGACTGGGTGGCATGCAACATATGTATGTACAGCAACAAATACTAACATCATTCACCAACGGCGCAACGCAACGCAGTCTCCACTCGAGTGCCGGCCAGCGATCGCGGCACATGCGAAAATGCGCGCCAGTTTACTCGTGGCTTGGTGACGATCGCGCCAGATGGTAGATGCGATGTGGCGGGTGGTGGACCCACCGGTGAGGTGTTGTTTGTTGAAAAATTATGATGAGATAGATACACAATAGCAACAACAATGAACGCAGCACCAGTGCAATTGGCCAAGATTGTAAAAGCTACAAATACAACAAATTAATTCGGCAAAGAGTAGCGAGGCGCATTCAAAGCTTGTTACAATGGCAGCAACAAGCACCAAGCACCAAGCTTCCTCTCAACTCTGCTCCGCTCTGGCTGGGCTGAATGCGCCTTTGGACTTTTGTGCAAATGTTGTTTTGTTGAATTGCATTGCGTTTGGTTAGTTACTCATAGTTGGTCATCTCCAAAGGTGCCATATGCCATACTATGCCGTAACGCCATGGGTGGTCTGCTTGCGCCGAGTTGGACGGTCGGGCCAGCCCAGGCCTGCCTAATCGGTCCACTTCGCATTGGTTAAGCGCTCGCGCACTATGTGGCATATCGAGTGGTGTTGTTGTGGATTTTGTGGCAAGGAAATTTCATTTGAGATTTGACAATTTGTAAGCGCTATTCAGCAGGTCGCTATAAATTACTAATAGCCAAGTGCATTACTTTTCTTGCGCACCGATGTTTACATTTCTCTTCCTTTTTTCATTTCTAGTATTTTACTTTTCTGTCATGGGGTGTAAAATATAATTGGAAACAAATTCCGATTTAGGTTATTTATGAGCTACCAAGTTGAAAATTTATGCAAAGCCATCAATTTTGTGAACAAGAAACCAAATCGATTACAGAAAACTTAATCGAAAAATAAAATACCCGAAAAAAATTATATTAAAAATATTGAAACTTATGAATTCGTATGCGAATTAAAACTGTCAAGCTTTATTTTTTGACATATTCTCATATGGACGCTCTAAATTACTGGCCACCCTTTTCTACAGCCAGTTGCTACTTTCGCTCCGCGTTTTATGTGTCAACGTTTGAAACTGACAAGTTAACCGACGAAATTGACAACCTGGTCAAATGCTGACGCCGAAATTCAGCATTGGTCATTGACATGTTTCAACTGTGATTATCATATTCTGAGGGCCAAGGAAGTGCCCAAAAGGACTGCGCATCACGCCGTTTTATATTTACGACCAACCCCTTCAACAATTCTATATCATTATATGTATATGTAGGTGTGTATGCTTACACACACACACATATGTAGCTGTCAGTGCTGTGATGCAGCAGCGCAGATAATCGAGCCAATTGCTCATGCAACCAACAGTCATCCAGCATCCATTCGGTGTGCACCACCACCACCTCATGCGCCTGCCCCACTCCTACGCCCTGAACGAATTAGGTTGCGACAATCACTGGTTCTAATTAAAATGTACCCATTGGTGTGGTCATATCAATGTCACCATTTGGCTAAATTGCCGCAAGGATATGCACATCCTTTGCTCCTCTGGTGCGACTGCTGTTCTGTGTGTATTTGCTCGCTTGCCAATTAGGGTTAAATACCGCACACATGCACGCATGTCAACCTTTTATGGCATATCGTATGGTATAATTTGCATAATTTTGGGCGTTCGGGCGTATTCATAACGTGAAAACTCAGAAAGAGTACACGAAGCGTTGTTGTCCAGAGGAAATCTCAGTTCAACCGCAATTATTGCATAAAATTCATTTAAGTTTTTTCTTCGAGGCGTCGGTGTCGAATTTCCCTCATAAACTGATTCGCTCACTGCCTCACAACACACACACGCTCGCCGTGTGTGTGCATGTGTGCTTGTAGAACTCATACCGCCGTCAAGCAAGTGAGCAGTGAGCAGCGAGCAATGAGCATTGAGCTTGTTTTGACTAGCACCCTTTCATCCCGTCCGCTTGCGCTTTTGTTTTCGCTAAAATGAATTTTCAGCAAATCTGTCATTTAAATATGACAAACTTTGTTTCATTTGCATAAAACGTCGGGCATTGCGGCGCACTTGAAATTCGATATCTTTGAAAGAAAGCCACAGTACCCAGGCGCACTGAATTAAGCCATATACAGGTAGTTCAAAGGACGCTCGACCAGTTATTCTAGGTTTCAAGATATTTTCGCGCATGTGTTGGTATTACTGCTAGTATGTGTGTTATTGCTCTACACAAATTTTTTACTTTCCAATTCTTTAAATTTGTTTTAGATTTCATTTTTTAAAGCTGCATTTTTTCGCCAAATCTGATAGCTCCATTTTGTCTCCTGCATGGAATGAGGCACATAAGCCCCGCAACGCTTTTCACTTTTTACTAACCTCTCCCACTACCCTACTTGCCCGCAAACTCGCTGTCAGCTCATTCATCACCAGCGAAGTGCAACCACAGCATTAGAGGACACACTTGCAACAGGAAATTTGAAAAAAAAAAATCAAAGGAGAAATGAAAAAAAAACACCAAAAAATGAAATTATGCAGAAGATTGCCCAGCTCCTGAGTGCTACTGATTAAAAACTCCAAAACAACCAGAATTAAAAAATTTGCATTCAAATATAAAAACAATTTCCCACCACCACCAACACCAGCATTCGAAGACCTGCAAATCCACCACATCCGCCACAACTTCCGCGTTCAAAATGAAATGTTGCTGCTAATAATTTTATCACCAACAAACAGTTGACTAAATCAGCAATAAAGAACAAAACGAAAAAAAACTAAGTCTGTAGTCTGAAAAATTAGAAAGCGCTGAAACAAAGGAGCAGATGGAGTGAACTTCCCGCTAATTTCAGCGAAAAGCAGACCACGCACAATTTTCATTTGTCTTTGCCAGCAAACAGGATACCCACTTCTACTTTGTCGCAAATGTGTTTGTGTGTTAGTGTGTTGCTTGGGTGTGAGTGTATGTGAAAATTATTAATCATTTCGTGCGCGCCTTTGCTGTGTCGCCTTTCGCTTACCAACGCGGCGGCATACCCTGGGCCGCTGCTGATTTGGCTTTTCTGCTGCGTATAAAATGGATAACTAGAAATAAGTAAATTTGTGTGTAGGTGCACAGCAGTGCGTCTTCCATGTAAGTCAAGCTCCAGGATATCCTTTTCATCTGCTTTGACCGCCATTTACCCAGCTGAGGAGTTGTAATTTGGGCTTCGGGTTCGGTTGCTTTGACTTCTGTTTCAAATTCATATTTCTTGCGCTTGACGCTTTGCGGTTGACTTTGCCTTCCTGCCGTTCTGCTTGGTGTGCGTTGTTGTTATTGTTGTGAGTAAGTTTGCAATTATTACCATGTCTTTTTTTGGCACTAATGAATTTTGATGATAGCGGACTTAATAAATTTTCAAGTTAATTAAGTTCACTTTGTCAGGATACATTCAATGTTTTTCATTTATTTCAGTTTGTGTTGTCGGGCGATTGAATTAAAACTTTACCTGATTCAGCTTTCTCAAAGCAGCTACATAAATGCACGTACAGAGAGCAAGTAAATATGTGAAATATGTCATTAAGGAAGCTAACTCAATTAAATACGAGGCCGAGACACCTCGAAGCATTTTGAATTAATTTGGTTTATTCTCGTAATTTTACGATTTAAATTTTTTTTTTTAATTTTAAACTTTAAATTTCTAAAATTTCAAAAATTATAAATTTATTTGTCTACTTATGCGTCTATTCAAATATTATATATACCCTGAAAGTGCTAGGCATTGATTGAAAAAACAGCCGAATATTTTCTTAACTGCAGTAGGATATGACAAGAAGACTCACATCTGGTGTTTAAGCTGAATTTTGAGCTTTGATGTTGTATGCAGCAGGAATCTGCATAAACCCCCATTTAGTTTAAGTTATTCCTACAGGCATTCTTTCTTTGTTATACCTACAGGCATTCCTTATAAAATAACAGTAGAAACATCCGATTTCTGTAACCGTACCAAAAATTAGCATGTACATATGTACATATAATATTGTAATCATATTTATTTTTCTATCTGTATTTTTCGTTAAGCTAACAGTGCCTGCTTTGCAGATTTGATACTATAAATAAGGTTGCGAAAATACATTGCACCCTCTTCTACTTGGTGCGTGAACAAATCCACACATTGTTTTTCACTCGGAAAAAATAATTAACAGGATTAAGAAAATATTTAATTCCTCAAAACAGATGTATTAATAGACTTATAGTAAGGTAGGAAGGTAGGTGAAATGGCTGAAGTGTTAGTCTGGCACTCCTCAAGTAGCATTGAAGTGCCGTTTTGATACCATTATGAGACCTCCAACAGGCAGATATCAACAGGCAGGCAGAGCTGTTGATATAATGGAGAAAACTGATGACATTTAGGTTGGCGCACTGCCCCAGACTGTCGCAGAAAGGAGCGCCCAGTGATCTTAATCGTCTAGCTGCCAAAGCCGGACATTTACAGAGAAAGTTCTCAATAGCCTCTTTCTCTAAAAGGTCTCCACAGCCTCTGCAATGAGAGTTGAATGGTAACCTTAGATTTTCCGCGTGTGTGCCAATCGTCCAGTGACCGGTTAACACAGCTACGAGTTTGAAAATTGAATGACGAAGAGTCCAAAGGGCTTTCTAAGTCCTTCGTATATCGTATTGGGGCCAAAGGGGTTTCAAACTAGCACATGAAGAAATGGAGCTCGATCTTTTCTGCGCTTTCTGAGAAATAATTTGTGCAGTTCCACTTTAACAACTGTCAGGGGGATGCCGATGAACAGGTAAGAGGTCTCTAAGGCCAATTCAGTCCCCTTCATGACAAGCTCATCAGCAATTTCATTTCCCTCTATGTTCCTATGTCCTGGAATCTAGATTAGAAAAATGTTACCTGCACACCTAAGAGATTTGATCTCCTCCTTAAAGGAGTTTACTACGTTCTGCACCATGGCGTCGTCAGAGTCTTGATCGCGGCTTGACTATCGGAGAAAATGTTAATATCTCCCTCGCTCCCGCGTTCTCTAAATATAAATAAATTAGCTGATTTACAGAAAATCCCAGCTCCGACTCCCGATTCCATCTTGGGTCCCTCACTGAAGACAGCGGTGCAAGCTTCGGCGCAGATTTTCCCCTTGATCCCATCCTGCCTATTTTGAAAGATGGCTCTAGCACGCCCCTCAAACTCTAGTTTGCGGATAGAGCGATCTGATCGAAGTGCGGAGAAATACGGTTTGAGCTGCCCAAAAATGATACCATGTTCCTTGAGGGATTGCCTCCAGAGGCCAACCTCTTTAACTTGATTGCACTTTGAGCTGCGATGGAAAGACCGGAAAACTCGATGGGAAGTAAATGTAAAACGACTTCCAGGCAGCACTTGGGCAAGTTTTCCGATGATGTCAACGCATGCAGTCCTTTGCACCCTCCCCAGTTTAGTTATATTGCAGCCTTTCCTAAGAGCTCCCCACCAAATCAGGCATCCATAAGTTAAAATTGGTAGAACCACTACCTTGTACATCACAGCACGACCTGTGGCTTGAGTCCCCATTTTTTGCCGAACATAGATTTGCGGAAATAGAAGGCTATAATGGCCTTCTTTACCCGATTTTCTTCCAATGGAGTTTGTAGTCAAGTATCACTCCAAGATACCTAACTTCTGATGAGAGCGGGAGAACGTGATTGTGTAATTTGGGAAGTCGAGAGGGTAGAGGTTTATATTTTCTGGTAAATAGTCCCAGCTCTATTTTGTTAAAATTGACTCGGAGGCTGCAAGTGGTAGCCCTTTCCCGATACCATTAGGACCAAGACATCGGCGTATGCTACTATCTTAACCTCACCCTTATTTAGCGTTATCAGAACTTCGTCAATAGCAACTAGCCAAAGTAGGGGCGAAAGACTTATAGTAAAATTGTATGATAAATATATTTGTGATACGTTTTAAGCCGTTATATCCCTTCGATAGCACTATTTTTTGCAGTTTACGAGAAAAGAAACAAACAAGACCCATCTTTTGAGGAGTTAGAGGCTTAAAGCGTTCCACAAAAATATTGCCCGTTGTTTTTCACCTAGAACTGCCGAACAAATCATGTACCATGGATCAGATAGTTTCCTTAGCCGGCTTACCAAAATAATGAGCAAAGGGGTTAAATGTGTACCAGAATCCATTATCGGAACCTTTTTATTTATTTATTTTTCTTCGATTGGGCCGTGCAGTGTAATTAGTTATTAATAATTGAATCTCATGAATATTAAAAAGTCACTAAAATAATACAAAACAGAGCATAAATATATTCAGTTGAAATTTTCGTAATCCACTCCACGTTTAAGACAAATCTAAAGAAGACTCGCATTCGCCACACATCGCACGAACAACACTCGCACATACTTGGCTACATTAATTTAAGTTAAAGCAGATGTGTGCCAGTAATCCTGTCTGCCAATCTGTTGCATGGATGTGTGGCAATTTTTGAAAATCATTCGCCTAATTCTGCAGATCCCACAAATTACGCACTCATTGATCACTTGAGAAATCCGATTACCTGCACAGTAAGCAGTCGAAGGCGGTGAGTGGCGAATCTAAAAGCCACCCTCGAAACGGGAACAAGGAAACATACCTTCGTACATATGTACTTGGCAAATATACACGCAAGTAGTCTGGTCAGCGGATGAAGGAGGAAATGTCAAGAAATTAGGAAATCACGCTGCCCAGAAAAAGAATACAAATGTGCCCCGTGTCAACTTTTTTTTGGCTAGACGAAAGAAGCAGCCGTCACACGCCTCTCCAGTTGTTTGTTGCCCATTGTTTGTGTTGTATGGAAAGACAAAGGGAAACTGCAATGTAATTTTATTTTCCATTTTCAATATTTTACAAATTGATTTTTTTTCTTTGCTCTCAGCAGCATGGAAATAGCAAAGTCGTTGGCAAGGACCAGCAAAAATGGAACAAAAAGATGCCAAAAATGTAGATCTTCTATGGAGATTATGAAACAACATAGGCCTGTGAAATGCAACAAAATGTGGCAAGCAACTGATATTGTGCGTTTGTGGCGAAAAGATAAAAAAAAACGGCAACAACAAAAACCCAAATAGCAACAACGAATTTAACCGCATTGTTTGCGACCATCAACGGTTAATGTCGCAGAAGGATGGGCAAATGCATTGACTGTATATGATTATGTGAGTGTGGTAGTGTGTGTGTGTGTCTGTGCGCCAAACTATTTCGCCGTTTTACTCAAGGAATACCAAAACTTCCATGTTGCGTGCCACACTGAGGTAAGTAGCTGTAAACAGATTATGCAACAACGCCCGCTGCCGCCGCCGACGCCGCTCTCAAAAACTTCTGACTGCCGCTGCTTAGCCGATCATTGCGGTCATTGCTGCCACGCAATGTTGTGAGTGCCACATATTGGCAACGTTGTCACCAACTACCGTTTTGTTGTTGTGCCAACACCGGCAGCGCTGTTCTCGTTAGTTTGGTGAATGCCATTTCATTCCAGCTAAGTATCTCCGCTGGTTCTCCTCAGCAATAGTCGCCAAATCGACCAACATTAATACCAGCAATAAACACAACAACAATAACACGCAGCTAGACAGCCGTTGCTGCACATGCGTGGCTTCTCCTTACTGATGTACGTATAAACGGAAGAGCGGACGGACAGCGGCACAGCCGGCCAGTTAGTCGATTAGGCGGACACAGGCTGGTCCATTGTTTGAGCGAATTTGTATCGCCTTTTAGAAATCTATTTAGCACACAATGACGTGGCTGATGCAACAGCATTATTGCTTTTTGAGTGGCAGAGTGTTGTTGGCCTTTGGACCGATTCTATGCACGCACATACTTCTACACATACGGCGCGGTAGTCGTTGGTAAAAGATTTATGGATTACTTGAAATTGGTGGATGACTCCAAGTCTTGTCGGTATGTCAATACTGCTGAGTTCTCCGTTGTGATTTTTCAGGAAGTGTCAATTATCCTTTTTTGCATAGTTCGGAACTTACAAAAGATTCGCCAGGTTTGTCATAGTGCATTTCACTTAGTTTTTCAACAGTTCCGAGGTGGTGTTAGTTTAGGTTAGATATATATATCTGGTTAATCTGAAAAGATCTCACATAGCCCACAAGGGTCCGTAATGTTACCAGTGCTGTTGGGGTCGTGTGAAACATAATTCGTGATACAGGACTTGGGGAGTTTTACTAAACAGTTCCAACTTTATATCAGCAATATCCGTCAGACATGAAAAGTGTACTGATCCCAGGCAGTCGTCACAAGTTCTGCTTAGAGCAGGGCAGTGGCAAAGGAAGTAGTATAAAATCGGGTAAATTATATGTCTTAACGGTAAAAAAATATAGCTCCTTAACTACAGCGTTCGGCACTCAAAGTGTAACCAATTAAAAAGGCCGTAAATTTAGTTGGGAAAATTACTTTTATTCAATTCAAAGTAAAAAATGTGTAAAAATAATACAAAATTAAGAATCAATTTACTTTTACTCGATATGACCACCTTTTGCCTTGACTTTGGCCTTGAGACGGTCCAGAAACCAATCGCAAGCTGCCCGAATGTGACTTGCAGTTATTTTGGCCCACTCGCGGTCAATGGCTGTTTTCAGCGCCTCGAGACTGATGAATCTTTTAGTACGGACCTTGCCTTCCACAATAGGCCAAAGAGAATAATCCATCGGATTTGCGTCTGGTGAATTTGAGAGCCATTGTGTGGACGTTATGAAGTTTGGAACACTGTTTTTTAGTCATTCTTGGTTCGCTCGAGCTTTGTGAGAGGGTGCCAAGTACTGTTGAGGGGTCCATGGTCTGCCATCGAAATGTTTGTCTGCTCTAGGCTACAGAGCAACTTCCAGAATACTTTCCATATAATATTTCGCACTTACCTTGACGCCAGGCTCGATGAAAACGATTGGAGAGCGCCCATCTGCGGTTACAGCGGCACAAACCATTACCTGTGGCGGGTGTTGCCTCCTGGTGGCCAATAGATGACTCAAATTCTCGTTTGAACGTGCGGCCAAATAAACCCTATCGTTTTGGGTGTTTACGAATTGCTCAATTTGAAAAATTTTCACGTCACAAAACACAATGTTTGGAAGCAACTCCTTCGCTGTCTCTAGTCTGACTTCTTCTTCTTCTTGCTGCCTTGGTGTGAGATCATGCGCCTTTCGAATCTTGTAAGACTTGACTTTGAGATAATTTTTCAGTATGCGGCGGATGCTACGGCCAGATATTTTCAGTTCTTTCGCCATTCGATTGGCACTTCGTTGGGGATTTCGCTCAAGTCGCTTCACTTCACTTCACTTTTAGAAGCATTTAACGTGACGTTGCAGTCTTTTAATGACCACCTTCATGACGTTTCGCGATGCTACCAGTATCTTTGTAACGAATAATGGTGCGATAAATAAAAAACTTTTTTTTACTTTAAGGTGCTCAAGCTCACGAACAATCGCTGGTTGTGATTTTCCAGCCAAATATGATGCAATCACACTATTACGCTTGAAATCCATTACTGATTTTCTTTTTTCGCGTTTACTCTCGGCAAAGTGCTTCCGAGAGCGGATGCATGGGCAAAGTAAGATGTTCGATGGTTCGCTAGCTCTCGGCTAAATCTCTCTAATTAGTCCTAATTCTTTCGTGAAATAGTGCATCTTAGGAACCTCGTTCGCAAAAATACCCTTGTTTCAGACGCTGTGCGGCAAGTGGTACCGTCGTGGCGAAATCATATATTTTTCAAACCTATGCCATCTAATTCATGCGATAAGAAGTTTGGTACCACTCACTACTACTCACCGTTCACCATTGCTGACATCAATTTCGAAGACTGTAGTGATGACTCCGCCAGCCCAAAAACCGCACCGAGAAATACATATTGCAAAAAAAAGACCCTTCTCATAAATCGCGTTTTTCAACCAAAAGTCGCCTTATGGCTAAGTTTGCCAAAGTTTATAGTGCGAATTGTTTAAAAAAAAGTGTAAAAAAATTAACATATCACAAATACATATATGCTGTCAAATATCCACATCACCCTTGAGTCACCCTGTAGCTTTAATATTTCTGAACGGCGAAGATTTAATTTGGTGTTTCTGGAAAATTTTAGTAAAATATCTCAGTGGGAGTTAAGAAAAGGAAAATGTCTCTGTCTACCTACAAATTTTAACCTAACCGAGTAGGGATGGGATAAATGCGATAATAATCAGCTTACTGAGGTTTGAGGATTAATTATGAAAAATGTCCCCTAGTTTAATAAAAAATAAATAACTGGCGCGTACACTCCTCCACCTATTTTTGGCGTGCGTCGTGAAATGACTCCACAAATCGAGGGACCTACAGTTTTAACGCGACTCCGAACAGCAAATGGATCTTATGGGGACCTTTCTGAAGGAGTAGGTAGATGAATAAGACAAAATATTAATAGTAGGTGGAGAAATATCGGACGGAATAAATTTCTTCATCTCGGAGAGTGAATTTTTCAAAGGGTTTGTTTACCCACTACATCTATTGACTCTCGACTACGAGTATTAAATATTGAATTTTACAAAAGTGCTAATATATACCACTGCAAAAACTCATCGCAATCAAAATCAATGCCACGTGAAAGTAGCCTAGCGTAGAGCGGCTGCAGCCTGCAGTTTGACCCTGGCGTAAAAATTCAATTATGCACATGCGCGACCGCTACTGCTATTGTGAATACAAAGTATGACGGCTTGCGCACTCACATACGCACACACACACGAGCACATGAGCTCATATAAAAAAAAAAAAATCTCATATAAGCCACAAATGGCGCGAATTACCGGCCAAACAGTAAAAGCAATAAAAGAAATTATTGATTAAACTTCGCACAAGTTCCGTTACGCGTGCGCACTGCCAAAGCCACTAGTAAAAATGGAAAAATAAATAATAAACAACTTAAGTCCAAAAGCAGAATATCCCGATGCCAAAAAATGCGTTGACGCGTTGCAATTTCCATAAGAATGCGAATACGCCCGTTCGAGTCCCACTGCCGCTCGCCATAATCTCGCCGCGCCTTCTTCTGGATTTTCGGATACACAGCGCGCATGCGCGTGCAATTATGTTGTTGCCTACGGCTTGTGGGCAAAGCAAAGCGCATCGAAGGCGTAAATTAGAACCTGATTTACGCAAATTGCACCTAAAAGAATCGTAATCACATGCACTCACATACACACACACACAGCCGCATAGCCACATAGCCACACCAGCCTGCAGTTGCATTCTTTATTGTATTTCCACATTTTATAATTTGACTGCAGCAAATCTAAAACACGACAGCAACACTCTTCCTTATATTGCCACACTTGCAGCATACACACACACACACACACATACCTGTAATTGAACATATGAATGCATGCGAATACATGGCGATACTTGGACGGAAATTTGTGTAACACCATCTTACAATAAATCATTTGCTGATCGTAAAACACAAAAATTGATTGAAATCACGTACGAACTGTAATAATTTATTTCACGCTTGCAACGCGCCAATTACCAATTCCGCCAAAAGCCCATCATATCTATCACGGCACAGTGATTGCTGCAGCCGCCGCTGCCGATCGACATTGCTGATGTCCGTCAATAAAAATGTGCCTGCGTATGACGCGAATGACCGCCTGCTGCAATCAACACCTGTCAATCATATGTCCTGCGCCGCTGGAGCCGCAGCCGTTCGGTGTCGCTATCGAACCGCCACAGGCAGGGTGATTATCTTGCAACACCGAACGCCTCAGCTTAAGGCGCACAGTGGCGTGCACAGCAGCAAGAGTGGCGACGGCTAATCAGCAAATCAGTTGCTACAGTTTGTTGCAACTCAATAACAAATTGCCGAATACAACCGATCTGCGACTTTTACAATTTCCAATATGATAATCCCCATGCGCGCTCAAGCGATCTGTTGTCCGTAAGATCCTTCCAGGTGTAAAGCGGGACGTTTCCCGGTGCGCGGTGCGAAATGCACAATTAAGTAATGTGCAACCGCAGTGTATCTGTCATTTACCCGAATGTAGCTGCAACAGCCATGCATGTTGCATATGCCGCATGTCGCTCCAACAGTGTCGGGCAGCCGGTTGTAATCTGCCTCTTATTTAATTTGCTTATCGGTATCTGATTATGTTGGCGGATTGTCGATTATTCTCAATTGGCTGGAAGTTGTTCGCCGTCTGCTCCGTTCACGTGCGCTGTTGTTGCACATTAGTTTTGCTGCAACCAGTTTCATGGCATCAAGAATGATATACGAGTATTAAATAGAACTCTACACACTCATTTGCAACTGCAAATTGTTACTCTAATCGCGGGAAATGTGAGCCTGATATATTGTTCGCGCATATTGCCTTAGTATCCGCATATATTCCGAAACGCTTGAAGGTGCAACGTAGCCAGCGCAAGGAAGTCGATGCACAATTTACGATGCGAAATACAGAACAAGCGGCCACAATAATGATTAAGCTACAGGTGCAAGAACAGCCCAAACTGGTCTCCGCCTTCCCCTGGACTTCTGGGTAAAGCGATGTGGATTACAGCTGGTCGTCAATGTGGAGGTCGAGTAAGATGAGACGCGGGCTAGGGATATCTGCTCCCAGAAACGCCTGTTACCGCCGGCGAGCACAACGAGCTTATAAGCTATACCGCTAGCGGCCACACCTCTACTGCTACTACTACCAAACCCAAATCCACTCTGCGATGGTGCCTTAGTCCTTGAATACTCGGACCATAAAAGCGTTATGAGTGTAAACACCGCGTATGAAGACGCACTACTTCGTTCTCCGAAAAGGGATCAGGGTCCCAGTTTTGACTACAATAAAGTACCCAGAGTGAAGTCACCAAAGAAGAGGTTAAAGGCGAAATCACGCTACAAGGCTGCGATCAAGATCTCCGACCGACTTGGCCACGAGTCCAACGTGACGGGAGAAGTGGTGACCGGTTGGCCTGGGCAAAGGGAGAAGTGGAGAGTGGTCGGGCGCCCCACGTCAATCAGTTCAACCCAATCTAACCTATTGATTAATTTGATAGAAAATAAAACTAATTTCTTGAGCGTTGTTTTTTCTTTCTTTTTTTTTTTGGCAGATCGAAAAACTCAAAACACCTCACTCACTTTCACGTCGTCTCATCTCATGAAACTACTGTACGTAACCTAAGTCCTTCAACTACAGTCCCTTCAAAATCATTTTAAATATTTAGAATAACAAAAGCCCATAAGAGGGAGGGAATGAAAATATAGGTGAAACTCTTTAATAAATAATACGAAGATCAAAGAACTGGAATTATCAGGAAGACATACCAATACCATATTTTTATATTATTTTTTCGACTATGGAGCTGATTCAGATAAATTCTGTGATGCTTACATTGTTAATATCAACTGGAGTTTATAAATAATGTATCAGCTACAAAATGATTGAACAACTTCTGTTGGGCTAGACGTACATGGCGAAAAACCTCACCCCGCTTGAGGTGCCTACAGAGAGGACACCTGGATAAGTCTCGTAATTCCTCCTAGTATTACTCGCACCGCATGGCGCCCTATGCATACTCGGCGATCTCCGACAGTAATCAGCCTGAGAGAGAGCTATGCCCCAGTGGAGCAAACAACGAAAGTACGCCAACTAGAGTTGCGCAGCTCCACCTCAGCTCATCTAATATGCTTCTGGCTTACCTTCATCGCTTTTTAAAATTCAAATTATCACTTCACACACACTTTTAGTAGGTAAGATAACAAAAGGGGCTCGCGAGGTGAACTGAAATCGGCTCCGGGAAAAATTGACTTTGGAAACTGTTTTCATGATTGCTTACTGGGTCCGGGCTTACTTTCAGCAGCAAAGCTCACGGGTATGCTAAGTAGATTAATGGCAAACATGGGTGGACCAACACAGAGCAAAAGAAAGCTAATTATGGCGGCCACAAACTCAATTCTCCTGTACGGTAGCGATGTATGAGGAATTGGGCTAAACTGCAAAGCCAAGCGCAAAGCACTGGAGGCAACGAACAGCGGCACTCAGAGGTGCCTCAGCCTACCGCACTGTCTCAGGCGTAGCAATTTTCATGATCAGCGGGCAGCTACATCACTAGCTTCTCAGAACGGAGATGCCAAGGCATAGTGCGGTTGAAAAAGCGATGGTACACTGAACCGAGTGGCAGATGGACGGCGAAACTAATTCCATCAATTGACAAATGGGTCCAAAGGAACTTCGGGAAAGTGAACTACTTCTTAACTCAGTTCTTCTCGGACCCCGCATACTTCCGGAGATACCTATACCGCATCGGCAAGGTAATCGATTCCAAGTGCACATACTACAAAGCGATGACGCTGAACACACGTTTTTTAGTTGTAACAGATGGCTCGCGGAAAGAAATGCTTTGAGGGAGCAGATTGGCGACATCGCGCCGAGTTACATAATCAGCAAAATGCTCCAACGCGAGGACAGCTGAAACGCGGTAAAGAAATACATCGAGAACGTACTACGAAACAAAATGATGGACCTTGACACAGTGCAACAAATCAAAGCCGCACAGATAGAGACTGAATAAGACGAGCCTATAGCATGAAAGCTGGCTACAAATATGGTGCATCCAGCCATGGATGAATAGAATTGGTTCTTTAGGGATGCCGTTCTAGGCCCTCCCGAAGTAATATAGAAAGCAGTCCCGGGAAGGATGTCTCCCGCGAAGGAGAGGAGAGATCGTTTTAGTGGCCGCAACATACGACGCAGTAGACAACTGTCGTTGTAAGTTCGAAGGCATGCTGAACCCTACCTCACCCACAAATAAAAAAGGTAGCTTTTCGAAATATTTTATGTGCATATAAATAATTGACGCTTAAATCCTTTACTGGTTATTTGGTCAAGCTCATCCTCCAATCTCTGGTGTGTCTTGATATTTTTCCTCACCAGAGACCTATTATTTCAAGCCGGCTCCGCATGGCAGATGGATTTTTATGAGGACCCTTCGTTTGGTTTTTTGGTATCGATAATTTTTAAGTGTGAGTGCCGGTGAATGTTTCTCATAATGAACTAAGGCGCGTTTAACAGGCAGTAGAACAGCTGTTTACATTTTTTTCTCTTAATTTGGTTCGAAGTCATAAAATTTTATTAAATAACTCTAAACCGGCTTTGATTATAAGTTGACATTCTAGCAAAACAAAAAATACATTTTTCTTTTTGTTGTTGCTCATTGTGCCTTGAACCGGGCTTGTATATATATGGACCGATATACCCTATGATCATAAAGTACCGGTAATGTTTAATTTCAACGAACCGCGCACGTGGGAACCGGTCCATATTTTTTTCGTATGTTGGTAGGACTGTAAGACACGAATCTGTCTTTTTTTAGCGCCATCGGATCATTAGTGTCTGCCTGGCTGCCGGAAATGTGGGCCAACAATTCTTGGATTTTGCATGATGATAACGCGCCATCGCACCGAGCCCAAATCGAGCTGGATTATTTGACCAAACACCAAGTAAATACCATCGTGCAAGCGCCGTATTCACCTGATATGGCCCCGTGCGACTTCTTTTTGTTTCCCAAGCTGAAGTTATCACTTCGTGGAAGGATTTTTCAGTCAATAGAGGAGATCAAAGAGAATGCGATAATGGAGCTGATAGCCATCCCTTCGTCGGCCTACCAAGGATGCATGGAGGACTGGGTTATAGGTTGGCACATGTGTGTTTTGCTTCAGACGGGTCAGAAATAAATAAATAAAATAAATTTGCCTGAAATTTAACTCTGTTTGTTTATTGAAACATTCCCGGTACTTTCTGGTCATAGAGTATATAAAGACTGCTTGAGGGAAACAAATGAATTTCAAATCCAAATTTTATTTTCACACAGTCTTATAAGAATCACGGGACTAGCATCAAAAGTAGCTGGTTTTAAATATAGTTAGGATATTTTTTGCCCAATTCAACGAAGGATGCCCTCAACATTTCCTATCGACATCCTGCAGTTCTGTTTTCCACACTCTCCTCGATAGCGCCATACTAAAGTCAAGTTTTCATTTGGGTTTTATTTTGAAATGAAACAATCTGAAATACTTGGACACTTGACAAGTCCCATTGGCATACGTAGATGGTGATATTCCATAGAAATATTATATAGTGCTGGACAAGATGGGCAAGATCTTCCTCCTTAATGCCTAGATGCAGCTTTTTTGCTATGCATCAACATCAACAAAACCAAAATGGTGATGGAATTTTTCGGCCAGGTGTATACCGGAATGTTTCTTCATACCGCACATCGAATCCCTTTTCCTCTACAAAAATATTTTTTTTTTACATAACAATTTTTCGTCTTAATAGGAAAATAAATATTGCGCAGTCGTTAGTCCACAAAAAGCCATTCGCATTAATGAACTGCAGTCGCTTCCTCATGCTGAGCGAAGATTGTAGACGCGAGCGATTTGCTATTTTCCTTATGCCTTTGAAGTTAAAACAAAAGAATATCTAAAAGATACTTTTAAGGTGTTCTCACCTCTGCCCACCAACGGATTACACTAAAATAATAAACTGAACTGGCCGTAACTGCGAAATGATTTCACCAATGAGCACTAACGGTAGAAATAGTGATAGCTCAAAAAGTTGAACGTTGTTGTACAAAAGGGGGGGTGGAAGAGAAATAGAAAATCCAGGCTGCCAGCCATCGTATGGCACGATCCTAACAGCACAAAACTAGCACACATACACACGCACATACTCGTATACCCACAGTCAGGCATCAACGTCAAGATCGATGAATGTGCCGTTGAGTGGTGGCAAATGCAATGAAGTGCACCGCTGCGACGACCGTTGGTGGAACTGTGATTGTTGTTGGTGCTACGATGGTATTCTTGTTGACTAGCAAACTGGCAAACTGGAAAGCTAGCTCCTCACTAGCAAATGCTCCTAATGGCCTCCCAAAAGAAATCAAAAAATGCCAAAAAAGCCAAAAAAAAAAAGAAAATAGGAGCCACCGCCAGCCAGCCGAAAAATCCAATTGAAACTAACAATTCCTGCATTACTGCTGCTTATCCACCCGTCCCACTCCACGCCCTTCAGCCTATTCTGTGCGGTCAATAGATGGATGCGCCATAGAAAGCACATTAAAACGGTGCTCGCGAGTGAATCATATAAACACCATTAAGCGTTGATTTCACTGCAACAAGAACAATGCCAACAACAGCGGGCCCATCACAGAGGTGCTTGCAAAATGTGGACTCGGGCTGATGCGAGTGAGCACACATAGCAATGGATGTTTCACCTCACAGGCCATGGCAGTTGCTTGTGGAGGCTGCATGGAAAGTCGGAGCAGAAATTGGTGGCCCTCTGCTGAGCTGTGTGTGGTGTGTGGTATGTGGCATGTGTCCATTTATGTTGTCGTTGTTTTTGTTTCGATTATTTTTGTTATTATTTTTCTTGCTGAAATTCCTGTTGCAACATTGACGCTGCTGTTCTGCCAATATTGCTATGTTGCCATGTTGCCTGTGCCTCGCTTGCTGGCTGTTGGCTGCTGGCTGCTGGGTGCTGGCTGCCGGCTGGTGGTGTTAACATTGTTAATATGAACGTTTAAATTCCTTTTATTCGCTCACTTTTTATTGGATTTCCATTCGATGTATTCGGTTTGTTCGATGTGTCGTTCGGTGTTCGGCGCGCTTCGATTTTGATGACCGATTTTTCGTTTAATTCGCTTTATGCACGCTCGTGTCGATCGAAAAATTGGATATGGCATGTAATCGACGACTGTAACGACAGCGCGGACAACGATGTATGGCTGAGTGGCGGCGGCGGCGGCGGCGGCGGCAGCGATGGTGTTGACGTTGAGTTGGTGGTGATGACGGTGGCGGTGGCAGTGGCGGAGATGCAGATGGAAATTCACATTCACATGCCTTGAAATGTGAGTAGAGTTGGAGGTGGTGTTGCTGTTAGTATTGTATTTTTGTAGTATTGTTGTTCCTATGGGTGTTGGACATCCTAAGGCGTCGTTTTGGGTTTGTCGCTTATTGTGTGTTCGAAGGTGTGAATAAATGCAATCGTAACTGCTGAATTGCAATCAATGAAAAGATTCATAGAAAAGTACATAATAACAGTAAAGTGTGTACGGCTGTGTACGCATGTTTCTGTCCACCGAGGAGATGAATGTTATGCTTTTGGTTCGTACTATAGCTTGATTTATTAGCTTTAAAAAGAAAGGTTTTAGTTATAAATTAAGAGGGGTGTGCTACGACGTCCACATCCATAAATACAGAGCTGAATGGGATTTAAGGAACCTGATATGATGAGCTGTTAAAAGAGCAAACAAAAAAATGTTTCCTATTGATTCAGGAAAATAGGTGAGGCTAAACTTGTTTAACAGCAAGTATGGATTCCTTACGAGAAACCGATTTCAATGGCATTAAAGATAAGCCAAAAAAAGTGCTCGCGAGTCAAATGCTTCGAACATTCAAAACAAATGTACGCTTGCCTAATCCCTTCATACAAAGTTCTTCAAATCAGCCTTTTTTCGAGCAATAGTGGACTGTGGGGAAGAAGAAGAAAGAAAATTACGATCGTTAGGTCCAAAAATGGCGCTTGAGTAAAAAAATGTTGGATATCTAAAAAGAATTAAAAAGAAAGATAATAATTTTCCTAGTCGTAGTCAATTTCATTTTGGCTAACGTATCTAAAAACTTTCGACATGCGGTAGCTAGGTTAGATGGCAAGAGGATCACAGGTACACTTCCAGTAGCACTTACGTGCCGTTTTTAAACCATAATGTAGACCACTACCTGCAAAAACAAAAATTAGGGAAGAGAAAGCCATACAACCATCCAGTGCTGTTGATGTAGTGGAGGAGAGAAAAGGGATCTAGGCTGGAGAATCTCCTCAAGCCATCCCCAAAGGGCACGCTAAGGAATTTTTAGCGCCTAGCCGCCAGAGCCGGACATTTGCAGAGAAAGTGTTCAACAGTCTCTTTCTCTGCAGGATCCCCACAGCTTCTGCAATAGGAGTTGTACGGAATTCCAAGCTTCTCCGCATGAGTACCGATCACCTCGTGACCAGTGAACACCGCAATGAGTATGGAAAATGAATGGCGAAGAATTCCCATCTCCTTAAGCGTCCTGTACATTGACATGCGGTAAAGTGTGTAAAAATTTAATTAGCAAAAATTATTGGTAAATAAAAATTAGTAAAAATTATGACCACGTCAATGAGCAAAATTGCCGTATTTGGGCTGAAGGTAACCCGAAGCCATTCAAGAGCATCCATTGAAAACAAATGTTTGGTGCGACCTATGGGCTGGAGGATTCATCGGCCCATATAAACGACTTCCTGGTGCCAGAAATTGAAGGCGGTCATTTCCACAACATTTGATTCCAACAAGACGACAGACGGCGCTACTTATCATACAGCACGTGAAACAATGGATTTACTGCATCGCCGTTTCGGTGAGCAGTTTATCTCTCGTCTCGAACCAGTGGATTGGCCACCAAGATCGTGTGATATCACACCTTTAGACTTTTATTTGTGGGGGTATGTAAAGTCTAAATGCTTTGACGATAAACCAGCTTCGATTGAGGCATTGGAAGCCAACATTACTTAAGTTATTCACGAGATACCGACCGAATTACGGCGCAGTTGCAGCCAACATTTGCAAGAGATTATCTCTAAAAAATAAATGTCATGAATTGTTCTACACAAAAATATTAAATGTTATCCAATCAACTTGAATTTTCGTTGTTTTATTTCAATTTAAAAACCGATACCTCTAAATTGAGCAACTGGACGCTCTTAAATTTAGTGCGGCTAAACAACTTTGGATAAATTTATGGAGCTTTGTGGTTCGGGGTCTCTTGGAAAAAGAAATGAAATTAAGGGTTTATTAGTAGTCAGAATTTTCAAAAAATTGGACTGTTTTTTGCATTTTCGTAAAGTATAATATCTTAAAAATATTGTGTGAAAATTTGAAGTGAATCTGATAAATACTTTTCGAGTTATTCAACAATTAAGAAAGGACGCTCGGGCGCTCCGGAGCTTGATAGCAAAACTTCAAATGTGTTTTTCTCAAAACAATTTTTTTTGAACTGGTGATCACTGTAACTTAAAAACCGCTTGGTAGATTTCAATAAAATGTATACTGCTTTTGAAAGACATAAAAAACTCGGGCCTGATAGAAAGATTTTCGATTTTTTAAACAATTGATTGTCGGTTTTTTTCTCGAAAATCTGAAAAATATTTCCTGAGGCCGCCATGTTGTTAGTTTCGATCAGGCACAAGATTATCTATTAATAAAACTAATTCATCTTGTGCGAATGATTTTAGATGAATCTCCAAGAAGTTGGGACGATCACCGCAAGAGACTTCTGTATAAACGGGCTCACTTTTACAATTATTATTTTTTTTTTGAAATTTTGCTAAAGTCAAGTCGAAACATGATGTATGTATATATTAATGCTATGTTTATATTTTTGTAAATAAAGCAACTGGCTAGCAAAAAAAATTATTGAAAATCATAATCGGCCCTCTGAAGCGCAACTCAGAGTTAACGAAACCTTGCCACGTGACACTTTGCACAGGCTTGTGTCGCAATAACTGGCACGTCAACTTGAAGTGACTTGTAAATAAAGAATGAATTGGCATATCACGAAATAAAATGAATGATTATGTTAAAAATCGAACCAACCTCTACATCAAACTTCTACAATTTAATAAATTGAGGTATACAACGTGTTAAAAGAGCAGTTTTTAATTGTAGATAATCTCTGATATTCGACAATTAAATCGGCAAGTCCTCCCGCATTTTTATTCAGTCTTATTTGACATTTCATAATTCAAAGACCTTCACCGAGATAGCGCTTTCACATGTAGTGCAAATTCCTTTCCAATATCAGTGTTGAGTAAAATATTCTGAAAATATTCAAAAATGTCAAAATTTCATCATTAATAAAATTAAGTTCTGGCTTTCTGAATAAGCAGAAACTCAACACATTTGCAAGAAACAGGAGACATAATTGGGGCTTATTTGTGGGGCATCCCCCACAACAAAATACACTATTCTTGTGTATTTGCCTACTATTGCTAATTAAATTAAAAAAAAAATGCAAATTATTATCAAATACTAAATTTAATTAAATACTAATTTCCAATCACCTAAATTTTAATTCTGTATGCCTTAAAAACACAGCAAGGCTGTGTAAGCTGCACCGACTTATGGAAAAAAATTGGCAACGCAATCTAAATTCAAATTTGGGGAAACTGAAATTTCAATAGAAAGTAAAAAAGTGATTTGTATGAGAGCTCATCAACCGCTGATGTTATTAAGCATACCCGAAGCTTTGATGGCCAAAATTGAAGAAAAAAACTGTTCGTTTTATTGCTGGCATTGAAAACTCTGCATGGAAAGGCAACTGACGAACTGACGAGCTTTTGAGCTCGTTTTTAAAAAGGGTATACCTAGTTGCGGAATTTCATGAATGCTGGAATTTTCCCAAAATAATAGCACCCGTATCCATTATTTTATGCCCTCACAATTCTGCAATAGGACCACCGCTTTTACGTTTCGCCAAAGGATGCGGCTCGCTCATGCATAACATTAGCAACTATTCAATAATTCATTTTTAAGTAACTCGAAAAAGTTTCATTCGGATTTTGTTATTTCTATTTTCATGTTTATTTCTATTTATGCCACGAATTCAATTCAATTAATTTCGGCTGCGGGTTCAAGCAAAAGTCAAGCGTTGCTACTGTATTTGCAGATAAGGAAAACTATTGTACACATTTACAACAATGCCAATAACAATGTGGACGCCAGCGCCAGCCAGCCAGTGACAATATCGGAGTCGAAAATATTTTTTGATAAAAATCATCAGTGAACAAAATAAAGAAATGCTTTGCAATCGAACGAAGCAACGTGCCAAAAGTTTGCTACTGCATTTTTCAAACTGTCCCCCCATCTTGCTTCCCCTATTAGCATTTTGCCAACAATATGCATATTGTTGTTGAAGAATCTATCTAATTTTTTGTTGTTGTGTTTCTACTTGGAGGTTGAAGGGGTGAAGAGATTGCCAGCCAAGCGCACGTTTTATTTGTACCCAAATTTTTCAAACAACAAAAATATCTTGTTAAGATTTATTTGTAAGATAGATCAACGACAACAACAAAAACAAACGCTCCACCAGCAGAAACAACTTACGTTAAATAAATAAGCAAACAGTCTAGTTGCAAGTTAGACTTAATTATAATTTTTATGTTGAACGCTGCAGCAATGGGAATAGTGGGTCATTTAGGTGCCCTTGCGAATATTTAGCGGTAAAATTAAGTTTGTCTTGCTGAAATTAGCAGACTGCTAATTTTTTTTAATTTGCTTACATTCAAAAGTTCTTCATCCGGATGGGCTAAGAGCAATGAACGGCTGTTTTTTAATTTTTATTAAGTAAATACATTTTTTTTTTTCCTTGTTCACTCCTCTCGGTAGCATAGGGCCTCCACAAGACTCTTCCAACGTACTCGGTTCTGTGCTGTTGTTTTTGCACCGTCCCATGAGATGTCGGCATGCTAGTTCGCGCAGGATCGACTTTCTCCAGGTGTTTTTTGGTGGACCGCGACCTCTGCTCCCTTGCGGGTTCCAGTCCAGTGCCATTCTCGTGATGCTATTGGGTGGTTTTCTCAAGGTGTAACCTACCCATCGCCACTTCCACGGTTTGATTTCCCTAAGGATGGCTTCCTCATTCGTTAATCTCCACAGTGCAACGTTACTGTTGGTGTTTGGCCAGAATATTCTGCAGATGATGCGGAGGCATTTGTTGATGAAGCATTGTAGCCTCTGTGCAATGGTGTTAGAGACCTGACATGATTCTCTTCCGTGCAACAATACGGACTTCACGCCGACATGAGCCGAATATTCGTAGTTTAGTGCGCCTGGAGACTTGCGAACTCCCTCATACTGTATGCATTCGCCCGAATGCCGCCCTTGCTTTGTTTAGTAGCCTGCAGTTGACATCTTCATCTGCTCCACCATCTGCCGTGATGATGCAGCCGAGGTAGTAGAAGCTTTCAACGAATTCCACTGGGCATCCGTCAACCAATAGCTGCCTTGCGTTATTGTGGTTAACTGTCATGTCCTTGGTTTTGGCGATGTTGACCTCCAGTCCGACAGTGCGTGCCTTCGCTTGCATGTCAGAGAGTTTGTGAGAGAGGAGGTAGATGTCATCGGGGAAGTCCAGGTGCTTAAGATCTCTGGTGAAACTCCATACCATGCTTTTTTGGGCAGGATCAGTTGGCTCAGGTCATCAAGGACGATGGCGAAGAGAAGGGGTGAGACGTTGGTAGTGAATGAATCACTGATATCGACTTTGTGAAGCACTGTCAGTTCGGAGGCACATTATCTTGGCGAGAACTCACTTCTACTCAGTGCCAGCCATATTACGTCTCGTTTGATAGTTTCGAATGCCTTCTTAAAGTCTACGAACAGCATGTAGAGCGGGGTATATAAATTTAAGTGTGTTGGCTTAGTCAACACAGCTTAGGTGAAGGCGAAGAGCAGCTTCCTCGTCTCTTAAGAAGCGTTCGATATTTTCGAGCCTGCTTTGAACGATTACGGCTACAATTTTGTAGATGGTGTAAAGTAGGGTTATTTCCCGCCAGTTGTAACAGTCACGCAGGTCGCCTTTCTTGGGCAGCTTCACTATGATGCCTTTTGTCCAGGAGGGAGGCAGCTTTTCATTGATCCAGACGGCGGTGATGTAGCGATGAAGAATTTCCGCTTATATTTGCGGGTCGGCTATCACCCGCCGCTTTGTTGAGCTTCAACTTCTTAATTGCATCCTTAGTTTGTCAAGAAAATCTTTTGACATACTAAAATATTCAAGTCATTTGCACTTCTGTAACTGAATTCACCGCTTTTTATTGAATTTGAGAGCCTTTCAAACAAAAACAAAAATACCAAAGCATAACAAATCTTTCTCTCAGCTGTCAAGAAATTGCTTTTACTTATCTATTTTCGGCATCGTTTGCTAAGATTTGATGTACCGTAATTTTACTGAGTTGTTATGGTGCTCACACTCACCAACGTAAACGTACGCCCGTACCTGTATGCCCGTATCAGCTGACACGATAAAACTAATGAGAGGCCCATGTAAGTGAATTCTAACCACCGTTCCGTTCCGTAGTATCGTAGATCATTGTTTCATCGTGTCAGCTGATACGGGTATATGGGCGTACGTTTACGTTGGTGAGTTGGAACACCATTAGTCATCAACCAGTCGTAAAATGATCGTAAGACTGATCACAATTTATCAAATCGTACGTAAATAATAAAGAAGGCAAAAATGCCTGGAAAACGGTTAACACTTGAGGTGACTCTTTCTGTCTATTATAACTATACAATAGGAAAAAGTGTGGTTAACCTCAAAAACTATTTATAGCACAATAAATCTTTCAAAAACTGAAAATAGGCCAGAGCCAAAATCTGCAAGCGGAAGACCACGGAAAATATTTGACCGCGCCGAACGTATTCTGCTGAGAAAAGTAGCCGCAAACCAGCAGATTGCGACAAGAAATCTTGCTAATGAGCTTAGAGATGAGTGTGGGGTGGAAGTTTCTTAAGAAAGAGTCCGCCAAGCTTTGCAAAGCTCAGTTATACTTCACGAGTTGCTCGAAAGAAGCCTTTGATCGCTGCACAGCATATTGAAAAGCGGCTAAAACGTACCCAGCTGAACCAAATAGCTACAGAGATGATGTGATATTCAGCGATGAGACTAAAATCATGCCGCATTACTACGATGGGCCCAATAGAGTGCGATGAGTATAATAGAGTGCAGAAGCAGTCATTAAAAGCATTGGAAATATGGAATATTATACCCAGGTGTGGAGAGAGTGCGGTATATTATACCATGTAGGGATGCATATACAGCAAGGGAATGGGTAATTTGGTATTTAGTATAGAAAATAAGTTGGATGCATAACATTGTTTGAATATTCTGCAATGTCATTTGACAATTAGTGCAACAAGTTTTACTTCATTGTTGACAACAAACTTCAGTTCAAATTCTACCAGGACAACGATCCAAAACTTGAAGTTTATATGGTCAGAATGTGGTTTCTTTTTAAGTGCAGTAAAGTATATGACTTACGAGCTTTACGGCGACATAGACATAGCGCAGCGAATAAAGATCCAGAGGCTACGATGGCTGGGTCAGGTCGACCGAATGGATACAAACGCTTCGGCTCTGAAAGAATTCGATGCGGTACCAGCTGGTGGTTGCAGAGGAAGAGAAAGACCTCCTCTGCGTTGGAAAGATCAGATGGAGAAGAACTTGGCTTCACTTGGTGTGTCCAACTGGCGCCGATTAGCACGAGAAAGAAACAACTGGCGCCCTTTGTTCAACTCGGTCAAAATCGCTTAAGCAGTTATTGCGCCAATTAAGAAGAAGAAAGCATATGATGCACCAGCTAAAAGCCCGGATACTAATCCAAGAAAAAAGTTAGAAAAACATACTCAACAGGTCGAGCAGAGCTGAAAAACATCATTTTCGAGGAATGTCACAGGATACGCTAGGACTCTGATGCTCAAAAATTGGTTCATTCTATTATAAGTAGACTACAAGGTGTTGTAGATGCTCGGGGTGGTCGTACAATTTACTGATTCACATTTCTTTCTTACGGCGGCCGCCGTAGCCGAATGGGTTGGTGCGTGACTACCATTCGGAATTCACAGAGAGAACGTCGGTTCGAATCTCGGTGAAAACACCAAAATTAAGAAAAACATTTTTCTAATAGCGGTCGCCCCTCGGCAGGCAATGGCAAACCTCCGAGTGTATTTCTGCCATGAAAAAGCTTCCCATAAAAATATCTGCCGTTCGGAGTCGGCTTGAAACTGTAGGTCCCTCCATTTGTGGAACAACATCAAGACGCACACCACAAATAGGAGGAGGAGCTCGGCCAAATACCCAAAAAGGGTGTACGCGCCAATTATATATATATATATATATATATTTGTTTGTTAAAAAGAATTAAATTTAGAGCTATTAAGTGCAAATGTACAAAGTTATTGTACACAACATTTATATTTTTAGTTAAAATACCAGTGTAACCAATTAAAAAGGCCACAAATTTAGTTTGGAAAATTACTTTTATTCAATTCAAAGTAAAGAATCTGTGAAAATAATACAAACTTAAGAATCCATTTACTTTTGCTCGATACGTCCACCTTTTGCTTTGACTTTGGCCTTGATACGGTCCAGAAACGAATCGCAAGCTGCGCGAATGTGACTCGCAGATATTTTGGCCCACTCGCGGACAATAGCTTTTTCAGCGCTTCGAGGCTGGTGAATCTTTTAGTTCGGACCTTACTCTCCAAAATGGCGCAAAGAGAATAATCCATCAGATTCGCGTCTGATGAATTTGAGAGCCATTGTGTGGATGTTATGAAATTCGGAACGGGCTATTCGGGTCATGTTCTTCGACTTCGATGTAACTCAAATATGTTGCTCTCTGGTCAAAATAATGAGACCCGTATTTTTTTGTTCGCTCGAAAAAAATTGTTTTTCAAGAGTTATCGCCAATTTTGTTTTTCGGCTCAAAATCGATTTTTTTTATTTATATAAGAAAACTTTTTTTTAAATGCCCATAACTTAGTCAAAAATGAACCGATTTTAATAATTCTGGGTTCAAAATGATCGTCATTACTTACACGAGTGACTGTAATGTAGAAACAATTGCAAAAAAGTAGTCGACAATTTTTTATTTAGCAAAAAAGAAAAAAAAATTTAATTTTTTCGAAATTCAATATTTCAAAAAGTGTATTTTTTTGTTTTTATAACTTTTTCCAAATCAAGAAGACACCTCAAACTTCAATTGAGCTGAATGCCCAGTAGCTAAAATGAGTTGTTTTTGAGTAATGAATTTTTGAGTAAAAAACCTGTTTCGCACTTTTTGTTTTTTGGAAAATAAAAAATTGTCAACTACTTTTTTGCAATTGTTTCTACATGAAGTCGTTCGTGTAAGTAATGACAATCATTTTGAACCCAGAATCATTAAAATCGGTTTATTTTTGACTGAGTTATGAGCATTAAAAAAAAAATTCTTATATAATGAAAAAAAATCGATTTTGAGCCGAAGAACAAAATTGCCGATAAATCTTGAAAAAAATTTTTTTCGGGCGAACAAAAAAATACGTGTCTCATTATTTTGACCAGAGAGCAACATATTTGAGTTACATCGAAATCGAAGAACATGACCCGAATAGCCCGGTTGAAGTGAAATGGAAAGCATCGCCTTTATTTGATTAACTGAAAATGAATAGGTTTTTACTTCCTCCTCCCAACTTCTCAACAGATAACGATTCCAACGAAACCTAAGGCCCCAATTGTCAAGTTTTAACAAATAACGGATTTCTTAAGTGGCATAGAGATTTGATATTGCTTCAACTCATAGCTTCGGAAAAAACATATTCTTGAAGATGTCCCCTACAAAGTTTTTAAAACTATGACTATTACGAAAAACTAATTAGTATGCGAGAAAAGCAAAGCTCTTGAAGATCCACCACACAGTGTTTGCCAAATATTTGCACAACACCCCGATATTCCATAGTTCGCAAGTTACCTACGGCAAATCGGCAAGTCACCTGCCGAAAGTCATTTATGGCGAAGATATTACACCCAATAAAGTGAAATTTACACAAACGCGCCGTCGACAGTATCACAATCTGGCACAACATAAATTCATGTCGCGTAAAATATTTGCCGACATATTCCAGCCAACAAAAACAAAGTCATTCTCAGTGCTGCAGTGCTGCAGTGAATGGCATCAGCCACTCAGGCTGCCTTGGCCGTTGGCGCATCTTCTGCCGCAAGATATGCCCGAAAAAGTGGCATCTGGATGCGGCGATGCCAGCGAGCGACTGGCCCGGCGAAACATATTTTCCATGTCGATACAATCGATTGCGTTATGCAAATATATGCAAATACCATATTGGCACAATATCGCACACAAAAGGCGAAGACACACCAACGAACCATGAAATATCACAAAGAAAAAAAGCTGAAATGCTAAAAAATTCAAGTGAAGGAAAAATTTGAAGTTGGAAAGGCGAATACACTTAAACGGTTTCGTTAGAAATGCTCTGGAGACAATGCTAACTGCCACAGCCGCACCTTCCCCCTTCCGACTCACCAGCGGCAGGCACTCGCAATAGTGACTTCACGGCAGCCCAGCGATGTCTTCTTTTGCATTAGAAATTATTTCGATCCGGCGATAGATTTGTAAATTTATCTTGTGGGTGTACAAAAGTATCCAGTGCGAGTGTGTGAGTGCGCTGAAGCGTGAGTGCGGACCGCCGCACGAAGAAAGTTTCAGTTGCTGATATGCACCGATAGCCAGAACTACCAAAATGCGGGTATAAATTCGTACTTCAGCGTGTTTTCGAATGTACATTCATGCATTTGTATGTAAGGCGGTCACAGCAAGCCTTTTTTTGCTGTTTTTTTTTTGCTTTTTTTTTGCAACGCTTAGCTATAGACCCACCGATTGGTCGCTTGATATTGCTAGTCAGTAACAAGCATCATTAAACATTTAAATTACTCCCAACCGCATCGGTTATGACCAAAATCACTCGGCGAACATCTTCGTAAGTACTGTGACACTTTGTAAGTGTGTACAATGAAATGCATGTATGTAGCTGTGTGTGTGTGAGTGTGCATTTTGAGCGTGGTCTATTGCATTTTCGCAGTTGTTGTTGTAGTGAGACGGAGAACGTGTGCATGAAATTATGTATATAAAATCACGAAGTTAGCCTACTCCAGTCAAGTGAATAACGAATTTTTATAGAAATTCCAGCACCCAAACACACTTCGACACAGAATGAGACCAAAGTAGAAAGCGGAAAGTGTTTCATCTGTGACTTTTTCGTAAAGGAAATATATAATAATAAAAATTTATTGTGTATTTATTACAGCCGAATTGTCGATTCACTCTAACTACACGAGTTTTCTATGCGCAGACAAATATTCCTAAGTTATATTGGGTATGGAAATTGGTTTGCGTTCTTTTTTAGCCAAAGTTACGAATTATTTGAACAATTAAATTAATTAAGCAAATACTATCATCTATGTGAAGTAAGTGCCATTGAAACCTACAACTTTACTCCATCTTTCAGGCAGCATACGGATTCCTCCGACGAAAAATTCGAGTTCTTTTGACTTGATCCATTCATTGAGCCAGTTTGCAATGCTCTCGTAAGAAGTGAACCGCTCTGCAATAAGGGCTGACTGCATTGATCGGAACAGATGGTAATACGAAGGTGCCAAGTCTGGGGAATACGGCGGGTGGGGCGAGATTTTCCAATTCAGTACCTCTTAATATTTCTGGACCGATTTAGAAACGTGTGGCCTGGCGTTGTCATGCAGCAAAATGAGTTTGTCATGTCTACCGTCCCATTCCGGCCGCTTTTCTTTGAGAGTTCGATTCAAACGCATTAGCTGCAGCCGGTAACGATTGCCAGTGATGGTTTCAGAAGGTTTAAAGAGTTAATAATAGACGACACCCTTCTGATGCCACCAAATGCACAACACAACCTTTGAAGCATGAATCATTTTTTTCGCTGACGATGGACCTGGTCCACCTGGAAGGCTCCAACATTTTCGACGACAATAGGTCCTTTTTTCAAATAAAAAATCATCTTTACGCTTCGAACAAATGTCAACTACTGCGATCGAGACCTCACACATACACCTTGAAATCACCATTATATTACTAGAGCGAACACAAAAATCGTATCAGCAGTGACACCTCTTTTACGAAGGTGCAGATTTATTCCCATACTCAATATTTTCCAATTACTCAGATAAGCCTTTGCAGTCCTACCCCTACAATCCACTGAGGGTCTTTACATTTTATTATAGCCTGTCCAAGAACTGAACAAGCAGGAATCAGTACGATTTCGTTACACATAAATAACCAGCCATCATTTTTAACTGAACAAATGAAAACCCACTGAGGTTATCAATTTACCGGGTTATCGGGATGAAAAAATTTTGAATTGCATTTCACTATAAGAATCGCTTCCAGCGTTTCGACTTTTAATTGTGATTTTTAATCTGTCCACGATTTATCAACTTCTGAAAATCCTCGTTGCACTTAAGCGCTAATCCCCGCCAAACATAATTCAGAATATATTCAACTAAGCAGAGTCTCCTGGTAGAGGGAAATGAAATTGCTGATGAGCTTGCCAGGAAGCGGACTGAATTGGGCTCAGAGACCTCCTAACCGGTAATCGGCATCTCCCTGACAGTTGTTCAAGGGGAACTGCACAAATTATTTCTCAGGAAAGCGCAGAAAAGATGGAGCTCCATTTCTTCCTTTGGCCCCTATACGATATACGAAGGACTTAGAAAACCCTTTGGACTCTTCGTCATTCAATTTCCAAACTCGTAGCTGTGTTAATCGGTCACTGCACGATCGGCACACACGCGGAAAAGCTAGGGTTACCATTTAACACCCATTGCAGAAGCTGTGGTGTCCTTTCAGAGATGGAGACTGTTGAGCACTTTCTCTGTAAATGTCCCGGCTTAGCAGCTAGACGATTAAGATCACTGGGTGCTCCTTTCTTCGGCAGCCTGGGGCATTGCGCCAACCTAAATCCCATCAATATTCTCCATTATATCAACAGCTCTGACTGGCTGTAGATATCTCCCTTTTGGAGGTCTCATAATAGTATCACAACGGCGCTTTAGTGCTACTTGAGGAGTGCCAGACTGAAACCTCAACCATTTCACCGACCTGCCTACCTACAGTCTCCTGGTAGTTTTTTATTCTCCAATGTGCGCCGGGAATAGAATGTGAAAAAGGTATTTATATAGTGCAAACCAGGATGTATATAATTTTCGTGGAGTAAGTTTTTGGTTACATATAAACCTTCTCTTTGAATACTAATTAATCTCTATTTCGCACCTGACCTATGACTTTTTCATATTTAGGTGTCAATGTGTCAAATTTGGTAGAAACTTGAGGGTGGAGGAACTTTCGGCTCATATGCTGCTTTCTGCTTCCTATGTGGAAAACAGTGATACAAAGCACAGTAAGGCAGGGTGGCGCAGAGCTAATCCAGCTATCGGAAGACTTATAATTTTTTTTTAAATGGCGCCGTACGTCAATTAATTTGACACTTGTGAACTAAACAGCTGCAGTATAGATACAGACAAGCAGTGGGACGTGTAAAGGTCTAAATAAAGATTAGCATCACTCAAATGATTTATTTTTGGTACGATTAGATTAGATTAGTTTGTGGGGGCTCGGACAAGTCCAAGCACTCTATCAGCAAGAGCATTGTACTACACCCGTATAGATTACAGCGGAAGGAATAGAGAGACAGGATAAATACAATATGGATCGTAAGACGGGTAAATTGGTTGGAGGTCACTCTTCTGCGAATCTTTTGGATTCATTTATGAATCTTAAGGGATCCGAAAGAGGAAGAGTATGAACTTTATCCATGCTCAGGACATCGCACCCCAACAGCGTAAGGTCGATTCTAGAGAAACCCGAACAGCTGGAGAGAAAGTGCTCTGCAGTGTTATCGTTTTCACGGCAAGACAGGCATATTGGGTCGGCGATGATTCCCATGGTAGCCATGTGCTGACCATAAGCGTTGTGCTCTGTGACTACACCTACCAGTACTCTCAAGTCCTTTCTGCTGAGTTTTAGGAGAAAGGTCGCTAATTTCCTGTTTGCTTCTTTCACAAAGCTCTACTACTCTGCAGTAGCCCAACTCAGACCAACGACTTCTATGGGTTAAGCTCTTGAAGTCGTCAATCCATAGTTCAACCGATGTAGAATTGACCGCTAGGAAGGGTTCAGGACCCAGTGGTGTGCTTGCAGAGCCTTTACTAGCCAGTTTATCAGCCAACTCGTTCCCTGTAATACCGCAGTGTCCAGGCACTCCAATAAAACAAAATTTGTTACGTTTTGCCAAACAGTTCAGTTTTGTCCTACATTCACCGACCAATTTCGAAGAGCAGCGTGAGGTAACAAGAGCTCTCAGTGCAGCTTAACTGTCAGTTCAAATTCTTATACAACTACCCCGCCACTTTTTTCTCAATTAGCCAGTAGGCCAAATTTAAGATGGCATAGACTTCCGTTAATAATACCGGATCCATTTGTCCTGTAGCGTAAGAGTACTTAGTATCTTCGTCTAGATTCCATCCAGATTGGATACTATCGCTCGTTTTGGATCCGTCGGTTTAGAAAGTGTGCTGAAATCTCATTAGTAGGTTCTCTGGACTTAACCATTGATCTCTATCTGGGAACAAAACGTCATACTTCTTACCGAAGCTAACGTAAGGCACCCGATTGTCCCGGCTGGTGGCAAATCTGACAGTGGCCAGTGTTTTCTTCGCTTCCCCAGACTCCGTTTGACTTGAGCCGCCTTCCTTGCTTCTTTCTGGATTTGAAGACCTGGAGGTTATTTTTGCTTAGTAAAACAGTTATTCAAACCTTCCAGTACCCTTTCAGTGGATCTCACCATTTCATAAGCCATTGGAGAGGTGCAGAAATGGAAAGAAAGGAAAAAGGCGTAACTTGCTGCATACTTGCAGGCGAGAAAATGGTAATCGCAAATCTTTTAAACAAAACAAATCTGTTTGTTTTGTCATGACAAATTTTCCCACTGGTTTTTTTCCTCCCCGAACCGGTCTATGCGTGACTGAAAGTCAACCAATTCTACCCAACCTTACCTCACGAACCGTTTATTAAAGTCTGATATTTCGCGTACCAGACCATCAGAAATCGCGTAAAACTCTCCACGAACTTTGCTCAATTTTTCTTTATAATTTTTCTTGGTTTAGTTTTTGAATAAAGAAGTCTTCTGTCGGATTAGCTTTCTACGTTCTGTCGCCGCTTTGCTTTAGAGCTCGAAATTTATTATAATTTTAGCTTTAAATTTTTTTTTTAATAAGGCCCATAAATATAAGCAGCGTCATAGCCTTATTGCCTGAAAACGATTCTCATCTCATCAAAGATATCACTATTAATATTGCTAAAGAAAGAGCATTACGACCTTAAGATCTATTATAGGACCTTCGAAGATTTGCAGAATGTTCTTTAGTCTTTCAGCCGAAAGGAGCTTCAGCATGGCGAATTGCTTTACGCAAATATCTCATAACGCCCAAATAATAGTCCTTATTAACTGTCTGATCTTCTGACAAACCGTTGTAATCCATAAAAACCGTGAGCAATGCTTTCTTTTTTGACTGCAAGCGACGTGATTTTTTCGCTCTTGATTTAATCGGATCACTCCACTCACTTGCCTGAAGTCTGGACTGCGTGTCGCACTCATAAACCCACGCCTCGTCTCCAGTAATGATGAGTTTCTTGAATTTTCGGTCGGACTCAGTCTTGGAAATCATGTCTTTGGCGATATCAACGCGGTCCCTGTTTTGCATTAAATTCAGAGGCGTTGGGGCCAACTTTGCAGCAATACGGCGCAAGGCCAAATCATTAACCACATTGCCCTGAACGGTTTCATAAGTTCTCTGATGGTTAATTTACGGTTATTGATCAACTTTTCTTTCACTTTATTGATGTTTTCAACAGTTTTCGAAGTCGACGGCCTGCCACTGCGTCCGTCCACCTGGAAGGACTCACGGTTTGCGCTGAAGTGTTCACTGCGCTTGTAAATATTTAGAGTAGCATTACTGAAACAGTTTCCCAATATTTCTAATGATTTCGCACCATTGAATCTAATTTTAATGCAAATTTTAATACAAACTCGTTGTTGCAAATTCAAATCGATTTTTGAAACTGTAAAATATCGTAAACGCGTGCAGAGGTATTAGGTGCGCAACTAAGTTTCCGCTGTTTGTCAATAGATGCCGCCAGCAGTGTGTGCTAGTCGATTCTAACATAACCTAAACGTCGTAAAGCAAGCTTAGACATATGGTAAACAAACTGCTTCGACACATTAGTAATTTTGTTTTGATATCATATACTTTTGGTTTTGTGAAAATGTCTGAGTTTGTGCTGAATAATCGTGATTTGCGGGAAGTGTTGATTTCCTCTTTCATTCGAAAATAACGGTGGCTAAAGCGCATCAAGAGCTGCAAAAAGATGCTGCTTTAAGTGAAACAATGTGCTGAGATTGGTTCCGTCGCTTCAAAGATGGTGATTTTAATGTTGACGACCGTCCGCGCGAAGGAAGGCCAAAAACCTTCGAAGACGCTGAATTGGATGGCTTGATCCGTGGATAGCCTCAAAAGGTGAACAGTTTTACCGCGACGGTATACGAGATCTACCAGAAATATGGGGAAAAGTAGTAGCCAGCGATGGGCAATACTTTCAATGATTCACTTGTAACCATTTTTTCAGAATAAAGTTGTATTTTCATCAAAAAAACAGCGAGACCTTAGTTGCGCACCTAATAGATTTACACAAGACGGCCTAACTTCCACAAATGTCAAGCAAGGCCGCTGAAATTTTGGTACTAATATTAGAACAAAACTCAAATCAGTCGACTTAGAGCGTCACCTGGCGGTTGTTCTGAGAACTTTTTGTTCAAAGTGTACAAATCGTTAGAAAATCGCATCTCAAATATTTCGCTGAAAAGATAGCAAAAACCATGATTACTTAGGTGCCCGGAATTTAATGTCTGTTACTGTATATACTTATGTACATACATACATATAACTGCACTGGAGCAACTTAAGGTTGCAAATTGAATTCGTGTACGAACTACTAACCAGTTCTTAGCTTCTTATTTATACATTAATTTTTATGGTCATTCTTTCGCTGCTGCTTCTACAATTAAATGTGAAGCGCTGTTGCATGTCAAATTATTATTTGCCACATGCTCACTTCCTTCGATTGTATGTACAAGTAGTAGCTGCATGACAAACGACAAAGCGCCACAGCGCGATGCACTTCATGTTGCATGCAACTTTGTTGTCGACGTCGCATTGCATTGTCAGTTTCAGTTTTGTGTTGAATTGAAATCACAATTGACATATTACGAGTATATTTTTGCAATTCCAACTCTTTCCCCCCTAGATTACCGCCCGCCTAAGCCCGCTCTCTGTTAACTGAGCTCACAAATTAGCCAACGACATTTGCGAAGTGTTGCAGGGAGGCGGCCTTTGAAGTTTAGTTAAATGTGGATTTGGCGAATGCGGCACTCATAGATAAAATAAATAGAGTATATCTGCTGCCTGTTTGTTGTATTTGTGCTTGTTAATGGGGTGACGCGGCAATTTGCTTCCTCGTTCTGTGTCATTACTCAGTACCGCCCATGATGATTAATTGCTACAAGCGGCTTGGCAGGCAGCTACCAGTAGCCAGTAAGTAGCAAATAAATAGCATTGGCGGCGATTGTAATAACAATATTTGACTACTATGGCGAACAACTTGTATGTATGTATGTACGTGCATGTATGGGTGTCGCCCGCTTACTGGAGCATCTTACAAGAGTTAGAAATGCAGAGAATTACAGCATTTGCATACAACAATACCGTTAAACATACGGACATATGCAGAGGTATGCAAGCGGCACCCCCTCGTATCAATGGTTGCAATTAAGAGTGGCATGATCAGGTCGCAAACGAGGCTTGTAAATATATTTATGTATATTTAAATGTTTATTTGTTTTAAGTAACTGATTTATTACTTTTATTTCGGCTTTATCAGAGAATGTTGCGAACCCGATGTGGTGCATAGATGCATGTCAATATGTAGTGTACTTATATGGGTGAATGTGCACACTCGCTCATGAGCAAAGATGTAAATTTAGTAAATAAGTGAGTTTTACGAATGTTTATGTTTTTCCAAGAAGACCCTGCGTCACCCACCTAACACCCAACCGACCGATAGGCGTGTTCGAAGAACTCAGCTGGATCATTCAGCAGAGTGGTAACCGAAAACATCAGCAATCCGGATCAGGGATCGGTAGATTTATGGTCTACGCGAGCAGAAAACAGATAACTTCGTACTGAGTACAGGGTCCTAAATTTATCTACCAAATATGTCTCAGACTTCGAATACATTTGATTTCGTGTTGCTCATGTAAACACTCGATCCTCTATGTGCTTAGTACGCAGCTTTTCCAAAATACCCTTAACTTTATCCATCTGAATGTTTTTCAATACCAGGTTATTCTTGAATTCATTTGATTTTGTAGACAATTTGCGCAAGTCATCGATAAACCCTTCGAATTTTGTCTTAAACAACTCAGAACTTTACGCGTGCCCATTACTTATATTGGAAAGTTGGCAACAAAATGGAGACCCGATGTTTGCCCAATAAGGCGTTGAAATTGAAAATGAAATTTGAAAAGGTCGAGCGAAGGAGCACCAGGAGATTTGGTGGCTCCTAAAATACTCAGGCTAAAAAGCCCATTGTATTTAGAGCTCTGGAAATAGGGTAGATAGTCAAGGAGGGAAGGAGAAAAGTATCAGAGAAAGAGATAGGAAAGAAAAGAGAAACAGAGATAGAGATAGAGAGAGAGATAGTTAGTCCTGTGAGAATTTTCCAGATTCTTTGGCAAATCTGTAGATATCCTTCAGTTTTAGAGAACGAATATTACTCATTCTCACGACATCGGAACCCAAAACTCGTAGCCGTGCTCTAGCAAAGGCAGGACACTCACAGAGAAAGTGCTCAGCGCTATCCGCCTGATATTGCGTTGATATTTTGCATTATTGTTTTTGCGTCAAAGTCTTCCGAATTACTTATACAAATACCGAACATGTTTCCAATTTATGCAAATTTCATTGGTTTTTTTGTAGTTATATTGAATAAAATTAAATCTCTTTATCAATAATAAGGCTTGGATCATTTTTTTTTACATCTGCCAAAAACCATTTACAATCTCAGCAACAAAATCTTCACTTTCTGGCTTTGTTATGTATTTGTTATTGTTATTAACTTCACTGGATCCTCCATCTGCACTTTCTGATGAACAATCGACGGATTTTTCAGATATATATATGTTGTCTCTCTTGGCCGTTGCCTCCCAAGTGCCCATCGCATTTGCCTACTCCTAACAAATGTCAACCTTGGCGATGCTAAACGTTCCGCGATAGGATCAAGAACTGGAAAATAACTCGGTTCTTCGAGATATACAAAATCGTTAGGTTTAGCCATTGTAGGCATTTTCAATTTTCTGCAATTGGAAAAACAATTTTGGTATAAATTGTAGGGATCAAATTTTATTTGTATTAAACTGTCCAATAACTCCATAATGTCTTTCGGTATCTAAACTTAATAGTTTCTGGTGTCCACACAACTTGTCACACACAGCGCAAATTGAATTTAAAGTATTTTTATGGAATTTGCTCTTTTTAAATGTTTTTGTCCTTTTGTCCACTTGACGTTAGATACAATTCTCTCAATTTTTTTTTTTTATTGGGTATGGAAATAAGTTTCCGTCCTTTCTTAGCCAAAGTTACGAATTATTTAAACAATTCAATTAATTAATTAAATAATATCATCTATGTGAATGGCAGATACATTGGAAGCTACAACTTTACTCCATCTTTCAGGCAGCATGCGGATTCCTCTGACGAAAAATTCGAGTTCTTTTGACTTCATCTATTCATTGAGCCAGTTTGCGATGCTCTCTTAAACTGAACTGCCCTCCAATAAGGGCTGCCTGCATTGATCGGAACTGATGGTAGGGCAAGTTTTCCCAATTCAGTACCTCTAAATATTTCTGGACCGATTTAGAAACGTGTGGCCTGGCGTTGTCATGCAGCAAAATAAGTTTGTCATATCTACCGTCCCATGTCGGGACGTGCTTTTCTTTGAGAGCTCGATTCAAACGCATTAGCTGCAGTCGGTAGCGCTCGCCAGTGATGGTTTCAGATGGTTTAAGGTGTTCATAATAGATGACACCCTTCTGATCCCACCAGATGCACAACATAACCTTTGAAGCAAGAATATTTTTTATCGCTGTCGATGAACCTGGTTCACTTGGTAGGCTCCAACATTTTCGACGCTAAGGATTATCATAATAGATCCATATTTCATCGCGAGTGACGATGCGATGCAGGAAACCTTTTCTTTTCTACCTTTCAAGAAGCATCTCTCACGTCACCAAACGTTTCTCGATGTCCCTCTGCTTCCATTGATGAGGCACCCAGTTACCTGCTTTCTGGACCATTCCCATCACGTGCAAACGTTTACCGACGGTTGATCTGTCAACATCCAACTCTTTAGACATATCGACATGCTTCTTCATCCAATAGTTGTTGTATATAGAAAATTATATTATAGAAAACATTTCCATTCACTACTCAAGTTTTTAGAGGAACATTTTTTTTTTTTTGTTGATGGACTACGAGAAATTTGAGTGGAGATTTTTTACTTTCTCTATCCCCAAACTGAAGCTTAAAAACGTTTTTCACTATCACAAAAGTTAGTCTTAAAAAGTTGAGGACAATAGCCATAAACAGCCCATTATCGGCCGGATATAAAT
>JAYXIM010042822.1:0-18399 GCA_037575425.1 Anastrepha fraterculus
TACAAGTACAGAAAATACATTGGTCGTAGAACATTTCCCAGGTTATCATCCAATACACGTCAAACCTTCACATGCCAATAAGCGTCCTGGTGTATCCGTTTATCCAGTGCCCGACTACAAACCCGAAGCGCTTGAAGCGCAAGAGGCCGCTGTTGAGTCTGACACTGCTGATTATGGGCAATTCAAGCGTAAACCTTTACCATCACTTGCACAAATTCAGCAGCAGCACCACAAACCGGCTGACAAACCAATATTATTAGAAGATCAAAACACACTGTCTTCATTCGACCAAATTATGGAGTCTCTTAAAGAGGAGCTGACGCAAAAGACGGAAACAGATATAAATGAGTCAAGCGCTTCCGAAACGCGACCTGTGACGGACAGACCTTTGGAGGCAAAAATAACTGAAGCACCATTATTCGCGTCCGTCGATAGTAGCTCAGTCGCACATTCAGGCGCAAACGTAGAGCAAGTAGAAAACATAACAATACACCCGCAATTCGCCAATACAATGAGGCCACCAACCGTGGGGGCAACAGCTGAAGAGGCAACGAAGAAAACTACTACACAGGCTATATTAGATAATGATGCAAGTCAAGAGCAGATCGAGCAGGAGATATCAGATAGCACAAATATTTCAGAGTATTCAATCGAAGAAAAAGAACCTATTGAAAGTGAACCAGGTACAGTGGACAATCTTGAAAACCAGGAAACCGATAATAATGGTGGAGATTTGTCACATGTCGTTAAATTTGAACCACTTTACGCTGATGTTCAGGAACCAATTGTTACGGAAGTAACAACAGTTTCGTCCCTCGTTGAAGATGACACAACTGTAGTGGAAGTGATCGATGAAGTGGACGTGCAAACGGTACATTCTAGTACGCCATTGGCAGGAGGCAGTAGCACTGAATACCACGCACCACCAATAATGCATTCGCCAGTTACACAGAAGGTTGCGGCTATGATTGCAGAAGATAGTTCATCTACAGAACCGCCGCCACAGGTAGCGGATCTAAAGCCACACTTGAACATGGATATGCTTAAACCGATGGATCAAATAAACATGTCTGACTTCCAAACGCAGGCGGCCACAGTGGCTTCGACGCTGGTGGATGGCACAAACACAATGGCTTCCGATCCACTCATGAATACCAATGAGACGCGCAGTGAAATTGATTTTCTGATGTCCGATGTTATACAACAAATGACTGGGCAAAAAACTGATGCAGATCGGCCTGATCCCGTAGAAGATGGCAACCGATTAACGAACTTTGCGCAATTGAACTCATCCTTCTTGCTAAAACCATCTCAGTCAGCAATGGAACAAAGTAATGTAGACGACAGTTTACCGGCTTATGGAGGCATAACAATTACTAGTAGCGCAACAATTACATCCCCTGCTAAAGTGTCTGCGGAAGTAGCCAGTGTAAAACCGATGTTGGTACCAACCCCAGAACCACTCAGCGAGCCAGAATATGAACAGACAACTGAGATCGACACTACAACAGAATATACTGAGACATATACTTCAAAAGAAGATGTTAAAATAGAGGCGGAGAAAACGGATGACAAACTAGATAGTACAGAAAACCTCGAGAAGGAACACAAGGCTGAACTATCAATGGAAAACACAGAAAAAGAGGAGACTGAGCATACGCCTGAAATACAACAAGAAATGCTCGATAAGAATGAAGCAGAATATAGTGACCAAACACAACTCGATGCTTCCGAGAAATACGAAGTAGAACATAACGTCCCAACACAAGCGAACAGTATCGAAAAGGAAGAAATGGGACATAACATGCAAAAGCAAGACATAGTGGAACATAAAACTGAGCTTCAACCGGAGAGTTCCGAAACATACAAAGTGGTAGATAAGCCTTTAATACAAATTGTTAGTCCAGAAGAAGACAAAGTTGTGGCGCCTATATCGGAAGGAGTTGCGCAAGAAACCACTACAGTGGAAGTTCTAATACCATCTTTGTCACATATTTATGAAACACAACAACAAGAATTCGAAGATAAAGAAGCCTTATATAGTGCAGAGAAGGGAAAAGAGCCTACCCAATCTGGCGTAACTCAAACACAACAAAGTAATATGTCTTCGGAGCCACTTAATGAATCAGAGACAATTTTAATGGAAGAACAGATGAGTGCCGAAGGGAGTAACGAAGAGAAGAAAGAAGAAATGACAAGTGCCGAAGTGATTATTACGGAAATAGAGAAGACGAATGAAACAGAAATGGAAAAGCCTAGCAAACAGAACGGTAGCGGGGAAAACCCTACGCAAGCGGAATTTGCTGAAACTACGGAAGAATTTACTGCACAAACTGAGACCAATTTAATGGATGAAGTAACAGAAAAATTTATGCCTGAGAAGGAAGAACCCAGTGAGGAACAGAGCTCGCCTGAGGCACTTGAAGAAACGACTAGTGAAGTGGAGGTAGATAATAAACTCGAAATACAGGCAATGCAATCTACAGAGGTGCCCAATGAAACTAAAGAAACACAGACAAATCATTCAAAAGAAGAAGTAGAGGAGCAAGCAAATCTTCAAAACGAAAGTATTGAAGAAGATGCCAGTGAGTCGAATAAAAGTGACACACTAGAGGCTGTTAGTCTTGCAAGTGAAAATAGTTTCAGCGAAAAAGATGACAGTGAAAAAGGGCCGACCGTAAGTTTCTCAAATGAAACCACTAAAACAGACTCAGAAGATACTAATGAAAAAGAAAGCAAAGAGAAAGAGTCCTTAGAAAACGATCAAACCAGCGATCACATTGTCACAATCACTGCGGATATTAACGATATTATTGCTGAGGAAACCAATTATTCTGTAACAAAACCAGATTCCACGGAATCATACGACACTTCAACAGAAAAAGAAACTACCGCTATGGAAGAAGATAATGTGACGAATGCTGCAAATTTGCAACTTCAATACACCAACGTACCAACAACAGAAAAGTACGTAACAACTGAAGAAGAAGAAGGAAGCAGTGAAGCAATTGAAATTGAAGTGACAACAAACCAGTCAGTCGATCAAAGTATGACATCTGAAAAGGTTACGTCAGCAGATGAGAATGAAGATGTAGAACCAGAAGCTGCTACAGATGTTACCATTATGATTTCAGATGAGATAGATAGTACGGAATCTGATGAAGATCCTTATATTAAGCTTGGGGAGTCTACCACAAAATACCCTGAAAAGCCAATTAAGGAAGATGATAATGGTATGGATGCAGAAGAAGACTCATCAAGCGCTGAAGAAACCGACATTGAGGTTACATCGCCAACTTTACCACAAGTAATACAGTTAGCTGTGTCGGAGCCGACGGTGCAGGATAAAGAGCAGGTCGACGAAGAGTCCGCAGAGGAGACAGAGCCGCCAAAGGCTGCCGAAGTGGCACCACCAAAATTAGCTGACGCAGAGAGTGAAGAAGCGGTGGAAGTCATTACAACCAAACCAGAAATTGAAGAAAATACATCCCAGGAGGCGGAATCGCCTGAAACCACTGAACATATACCAATCGAACAAACAAGCAAACCTATTCAAACATCTGTTACACAACAACGCCCGCAAATATCACAACTCAACTACAACTACCGTCCTGATCCACAAAATCCGCTGGATGCAGGCGACCAAACCACTTATATCATACCGAAATTCCCCACAATTCCAGTTCTCGCTGCATTATCAACACCCATGGGCGGTGTGGCTTCTTCCACATCCACCAGTTCCACCACTTCGACTTCCACTACTACTACAACTACAACCTCTACCCCCAAACCCACACCCACAACCACAAAGCGCGTACACACGCTGAAACCCGTCTCGTACTATAATAAACAATCAGGCATAAATGCGGCAAAACCAGCCGAACCCACGAGAATTATACCCTACGCAGCCAGTACTACCCAGCAGCGTCCTATGCAGCGACCAGCACAACTGAACAACTTGATGGCCACCTCTACGCAGGCAACCCGGCCACCAGTTAAAATGGAACCCAGTCCTTCAAACTCGAAGGGACTCGAAGCATCTATAACACACTTAGACGAAGATCTGCAATCCTTTGTCAAACTCTGCAATGAATTGGCATTTAGTTATTGGAAGTCCATTACATCGGAAAAGATTAGTTCTGCACGCAGTTTGGTGGTATCACCATTTGCGCTAACCTCGATGCTTTCAATGGTTTTCCTGGGTGCACGTGGCAGCACATCTGGCGAAATGAATGAAGTACTCAAATTGGATGACATGGTCACCTTCAATCCACATTTAGTTTTCAGAAATATTACCGATTCAGTGGAACATGCCACTGATAGCGACATTGCGACAACAGCATTCGTGCGCGAGATATTCAGTGATCGCGCAAATGGCAAAATACTGCAATTCTTCAAGGAGAAGACCCAACAATTCTATTCGGGCCATGTAGAGGAAGTGAATTTCCATGTGGTGAACGATGTAATACGTCGCCGTACAAATTTGCTCGTTAAACGCCATACAATGGGCAAAGTGTTGGAATATTTACGCACAAATAGTCTTTGGGTTAACGGACCGCTGGCGACCATTTCTGCTAATCTTTTCCAAACAGACTGCAAACGCGGCTCTACACAATTGACGGATGGCGAAATGTTCTTCCAAGTGCATCCATCGGTACGGCAACGTCGTCTAATACCTATCCCTGCTGTTTTGTACAAGAGCGGTTTCACCGCTGGCTATGAGCCCAATTTGGATTCAACAATTGTAGCATTCGGCAGCATTCAAGATACCGTAAGCATAGTTTATGTTATGCCCGGCCATCAGAGCACACTTTCGCCAGCAGAGAGTTTGGAGCGGCTTGAGCGTGAGCTTGTGGAACAGGCCTTTAGCAAGAATGCTTGGAGTAAAATACTCACCTCGTTGATGGACCGTCCAGGCATGGAGGTGCAACTGCCACGTTTCTCGCATAGATCTTTCGTAAATGCTTCACTAGGCTTACAGAAAATGGGGCTGAAAGGACTTTTTAAGTCAGATTACGCCGACTTGCGTGGCCTTACTGGCTCTTCCAATCGTGACATTTATCTCTCCGATGTCATACAAATCAATACCTTCAGCACTTGTGGTGAGGAGAAGATTGCTGATCATCATCACGTGGAAATGTATCCAGCACCACCGCTGCGTAAACGAAACAAAGACCTCGGAGCTAATGACGATGGTGCCTACGATTCATCCGAGGCTGTTATCGATTTTGGCTCGCTGGTACATGACTCTGCGCTGGGACGTGGATTCTATGACGATCTACTAGATCCCAAATATCTTGAGCTGCCACTATCGTTGCGACCACGACAAGCACGCGTACCCGATGCGCCACGACTACGTTTCGACAAACCATTCCTGTATTTTGTGCGCCACAACCCAACCGGTATTATACTCTTCATGGGACGATTCAATCCACGACTACTGCCATGAACGATTTATGCTGATAGCAGCCATTCGTCAAGCTGTAGGCGCATGCGCGAATTTTTACGACTCAGAAGACTAAAAGAACGTTAAAAGAGAAGAAACCAAATTGAAAATGCTATGCAATTAATTTTATTTTATGGCATTTCAATATGATTTGTATGAAAATTTTAATGCCCGCGTGTCTGGTAACGTCACATTCGCATTTTGTTTGCCTATATGCGAAGATAAGCCAAACTAACATTTTTGTTTAGCGAATATTTTCGTAAGTTGAACGAATTTTTAGTGAATTTTTTTTTTTTTAATATTTCGAATATTTTATTTTATTTGAACAGTTTTATTTTGAACAGTTAGCATTTAGATTCAAATAAATTATATTTAATTCGAATGTAGTACCGCACGACGAAGGTACCGTTGGCGAGAATTGTTTTTGTTGTGCCTTAATCACGAATCACCCACACCCGCAACCGCTCACGCAACAGCAACCACACTACTTGTACACGTGCACACATACACACACTCACACACGAGTGATGGTTTTTGTGCACGGGTCATTTGGATTCGAGATTGATGCGCTACATGCAACTTGAGATATTTGTACGCTATACTAAATATTACTTTTAGGTTACGAAATATAATAATTTTTCTATGCAACTTATTGTTAACATAAACTCTGTTTTTTTGTTTTTATTTTTAATTCTGGATTTTATTATTTTTATACAATAGTATTTGTATTATCGAAACACACACACTAAACTAACTACTTTCATTTCATTAACTCAAACTTATTGCATGAATGACAAAAATGCGAACACATAAAAATATTTTATTATTTATAAAACGATGAAGTACGAAATAATGGTTTCTGTTTCGCTGATATACGTAGTAAAAGTTATAGCATATACATACATATATATACACACGCATATGTATATACATACATTTAAGAGGCATATTTGAGAGTGTTTTGTCCATAAGTAATCATATATTTAAATACGAAATTAAATGTACGTCGTTAAAAGAAGTTACAAATAAACAACAAATATTATTTAAAATAATTATGGAAGGTTTAATTATTTTTGTAAAGCGCTTTTTTATTTTTTATTTATATATTTTTTTTTTCATAGGCGTTGTGGTAGCCCGCTACCCTCAAGTGACCTTCTGAAACTAGGCTCAGTCTGTTTATTTCCATTATGTCTCGTCGCGGGACTACCATCAAGTATTACTTCGCGGAGAGGGAAGGCGATTAGCCATGAAAAATGTGTGGTGAACGGCCTCTAAAAAGTTTCCGTCGTAGTAGTCGCAATCCCTATTGCGGTTAAACCTCTATAAATATGCTTTGAATCATCCATGACCACTCAAAAACTGGGTTAGGTAGAAATCCACTTCTCCATGTGGCCTCCCAGCCAAAGCTTTAGAATGCATTTGTGCGTCCAACGCCCTCTTGCAGAGTTATCCCACCTTGTTTGCCACTCATCGATACAATTCTCTCGTAACGCCGCACTAGTAGATGAGCTTATAGGCGTCTGTGTTCTCGCTATTTGGGCAGCTTCTACTGCTAATATGTCTAGCGGGTACATGCCATATATTACTAAGGATGCAGCCTTCGGACACCGGTAGGTAGACTGTAGACCTCGAAAGTATGATACATGATTCGTTTTATTCATTCAAATTGGTGCACCATACAAACTTTGGCTTTTCATGGCATTAGCCAGAAATTGACGCCGATTTTGTTTTGATCCTCGTACATTTAACATCGTATTCGAATGTGCCTTGAAAGACAGCTTTTTATCTATCATTATTCCCAAGTATTTGATTGCGGGAACGGTCGATATGTTGAAGTCTCCGAATCTAAAAGAGGCTTCTGGTTTTTTTCTACTGCTTCGGTCTTTTGTTACTCTAATTCTTGATAATTTTGTGCTAGCCACGATTGCACACTTAGGACCGCATGAATTGCGTTGTTGCGGATATCGCCAATATTTTTAGCCATTACCACAAGGGCAATGTCGTCGGCAAAGCCTATTATCTTAGTTCTCTCTTGAATCTTGACACAGAGAACACCATCGTACATTATATTCCACAGCAATGTCTCAAGAACCCAGCGCTATGGAACGCCACTTGTTATTTTAACTTTTTTCGTACTTTTGATGTACTGTACAATAGAATTCGGCCATCAAAGTAACTGCGTAATATTCTCGTCACGTGTATACAGAGTCCACTTCACTCTAGGGCTTCTAAAATTTTCGCCAAGTTTGCAGAGTTAAATGCATTTCTGATTTCTAGGGTGATAGTCAGGCAGTATTCTGTGGTACCATTTAGCCAACGGATACCGCTGATTGCATTCGTTGCAACCTGGATTACTGAAGAAGGCGCATCTAGCGTTGACTTCGAATCGATTTTCAGATAGGCTCCCCTTTGGTCTGCCTTCAGCGTCTAGTCGATCGTATAAGATTCGTTCGAGCACCTTACCCACAGAGTCGGTTAGACATACTGGTATGTAGCTAGACGGCTCCTCCGCTGATTTACTTGGTTTTGGAAACAAAATTACATTTTGGCGTTTCCAAATTGTCGGAAAGGTTCCCTCCGAAGGGTAGTTATTAAACAAGTTGCTGAACACTTTGGTTCGTTGCATGATCGCCAGCTTCCAACATTTACTTGGCACTTCGTCTCGACCAGGAGCTTTTGAGTATGTTAAACTGCTTTTAGCCCTTAATACTTTATCTTCTGTAATGAAATGGGATTCCCATTCCTGCATCCAGGCATTAAAGTTGCCAGGAATAAGGAATTTATTCCTTCTCTCGGCGTCGATGACCATCTTCAAAACCAGGCTCCGTGTATGAGTCAATTGGAGCGCTAGGTGGTATATAGACACTATAGATATATAAGTAGGTCGTTTACTTTGGCACAAATAAATCCCATTTCTCTAAACTCGTAAATTTAGTGTTTGTCTGGCTTTTGCAGTACCAGATGATGTATTTGGCTTTTAGGCTCGCGGAGTACCGCTACGTCGACTTTAAACTCCAACACGGTTTGATTTCTGTGGACTTGAGCAGCTTCGCAATGATTTAAGTTGATTACAACTCACTGGTTTTCCTTCCACTCTCATGGTTTGCTAAGGGTCACAGAAGTTGTTTGGGTGCCACCGTATGCTTTACGCAATGATCCAATGTTAGATGGGTCTAGGTTAACATTAGTTAGGAGGTCATTAACGGCTAGACAGACTTCATCATAAGCTGTAACCTCATCAACGTCGCGGATTTCCAACTGTGTGATCTCTGTCAGTTTTTTCACCTTTGCTTTCCCACTTAATACTTACCTCACTGCAGCTTGAAGTTTAGAGGTATTTGCCTCAGATGTCTCGCTAAGTTGAAATAACAAATCTCCATGAACCATTTTCGGATTCTTTGTACCATCGAACTCATGCCTTTTAGAGGATCTACATTTTTCACAATTTTAAGAATATCTGCATACGAAAATCCCCCTGATTGCTTAACAAGTATGGCGTGGGGGCATGTAGGCTTCCATTACGCACGCTTCTGCTTCACGACTTTTGTCCATTCTCCTGCCTGACTGGTCGCAAGGCCTTTAACTTATGCTGGATCAGCATTGCTGCTTTTTTAGGGACAGGGGTGTTGTGGTTCTCTACAGCCAATAGCAAGTTATCCTTCATAGTTGATTTCGCAAAATTTGGAGAAGTTTTCTTATTGGTTCTGCGATCTTATTGGTAGCTCGATTGCTCTCAGTTAGCGGCATAGCTCTTTTCGCCTTATCATTCACAACGGTCAGTGCTTGCTTGTTTGTGTAGCTTTGGTCACCGCTATTTGGGTTCTGTTTGCTGTTGTGTCTTTACGTTGCGTTGAAGAGCTTACATATGTCTGAGAGCATGCTCTTCATTTGCTGATTGACATGCCGTTGCCCGTCCATCATCTTTTTTAGCTATTCGAGTTTTTACACATTGTTTTGAGTGCTTAATTGTATCCAAGATAATAGATCCCTGCCGATTGGCTAGTATGAGTGTTGGCCTCAAAACTTCCACTTTGCTATAGCATGTGACTTCTTCATTGGTGTCGATCTCATTGACAGTAGCCAGTTGACCGTTACCAGGGTTTGATTGGTCACGCACCGGAGATCGTAGGGTGAGTACACTTTTTCTAAAAGGGCACGCGGGAGCCAATGGGAATGAGGACAATTGGCGTTGTTCCTGTGAATGAATGGCAAACCAAAAGCCTGTTGTCTTATTATTCAACACATCGAGTGAGAGGTCCGTAATCTCACTAAATGTAAGCAACAAAAAAGAAGAAAACTGCACTATTGTTATTGTCTGCCCTCAACACTGCTTCTCACTAATGCGATGAGGTCTTTTTTGGAATTTGCTGTTATTCCACTTCTCTCTCACTGTTCCACTCTTTGTGCAGTTTAAATTATTGCTATTTGCCCAATAGTTAACTTGAGCGCTCTAAATAACCCAAGAAAATGCAAGAAAGTTTTACACTCGCGAGTGCCGAAAATGCTAGCGTTTATGGTGCCAGCACTCACCGACGTAAATACAGGCCCGTGTCAGCTGTGCGCACCATTAATCTGCGATCGGCAGATGATATGTTTAGGGGTGTGATATCGCACTGTTTATGATTATTTGCTGTGAAGGTTTCAATTCTGGGACGAATAAAACCAGATCAGCGTGCCCTCATATATGTGTGTGTAAGTACGCATGGAGACTAGATAGGGGGAAAACAATATTTGAAGTTATCACCCCCTTGGAAGCTTATATGAAAAAGGATATGGGAAAAAGAAGGTATTCGTTAACAGCAGATTGTAATGTAACAGAAACTCTATAGTTTATAAAGTTCAGCAAAAAAAGCATAAAAATAAGTTGTACCCATTTTTGCTTTTTTGGAGTCCTCTTCGAATATAGCCAATCTAGAATTAAATATTTATGTTAATTTGTTAGAATTAAAGATTTCAATTTTTCACACCTCATTTGCGCCATATTATCTATAAAATTCCGCATCATTTGTTTTCAATGACGAATATAAGTCTGCAATCTGCTTGATATATCAAAATGAGCAGCTTCCATAATTTGTCTAATATCTCGACCAATAAAGAATATTCCCGTAAGAAATTTTTGGTTCTTCATATACATATAGGTTGAATGAAACTTTTAAATATATTCTATACCTATATGGCTTCTTTTATTTTGGCATCAATAAGCCATGGAAATGAATGAATCTCCGTGCATGAAACACGAAAATGAAGAAAAAGTTTTTTTCTAATAGTTTACGCCCCACGGTAGCCAATGGCAAACCTTCGAGTGTATTCCTGCCATGAAAAACTTTCTCATACAAAATATATGCCATTTGAAGTCGGCTTAGAACTATAGGCTCCTCCATTTGTGGAACAGCAACAAAACGCACACCACAAATTGGATAAGGAGCAGGGCCAAACATCCAAGAAGGGTGTATGCGCTAATTATATATATTAGTATATAAACCGTGGAAATACCTATGGAGCTTAAAATCAAAGTCGTACTCTTCATAATTACATAGTATGGCAATGCACTTGCATAATATTCTTGCTTTATAGCTGTCTTCCTTTACATGAAGCTTATCCGCCTTTGTTTATGAAAATGGCATGTACACGGATGAGTCTATTAAAATACCAAACCATTAATGTCAATCTCATGTCAAACCACTTTAACTTCACTTCTTTGAACTCTTTTTCAATTTAAATTGTGGTTTCGAAAAAACTGTACGCTGTAGGGTGGGTCCTATAAAAGAGATTTGCCTTTTGGTTTACAATTTTCCAGATTATAAATAGCAATCAGAAACAAAAACAAAAAATGAACATCATAGCAAAAGCTTACACGACCCATAAACATTCTCCCTGCCGTATGGCACGTGTTGCAACTTCACACGCCATATGAGTGAATATTTATGTATTTGCATACATAAAAGCAGCCGGGTAAAGTGGCAATAATAAAAATTGTTTCTTAAATGTTATTTGAGGCTCAACGAATGGTGAGTGATCCTTCTTTTTTTCTTCTTTGTTATTTGGCTTGCCCCAAATATCCATTTTGCTGCATACATTTTGTACACATTTGCCGCTGTTAGCGGTTTTTATTGGTGCAATCTGTTGCTGGCAGCTATGTACCCTGCATATTGTGGTTTTGCACTTGTTGGCCATGTATGCCCTACTTTTTGTGTTTTTTCGTTTTCAACTAACCACAGACTCAACGCAAAGGTATAGAGATGTATAAGTACAGTGCTGGGTTATTTTCGTGTGTTGCGGAAATTAGCATTTCAAATTAAATGCTAAAACATATTCTTAGGCGTAAAAACCTGTATCTAGCTCAACAAGCAACGAACACTGAAACGAAAACAAAGAGTTTGTTTTGTAATGCGTATGTATGTGCGCGAATGAATGTGTAACGTTTTTTCATATTTTCGAGTTTTTTATTTTTTTTGTTTAGTTTAGAGGTGGCACGAAGCATTCTCAGCACAAAATTGTGCGTATTGCCTTTCAAATCACCACACTAAAGTTTCACACGCTCGTTCTGTAGAACTCGCTCCAGGTGTAACCCCACAGAGAGGGAATTTCTAGGTTGTTAAATAAGTTTTGTGGTTCGACAAGAAAAATATAATTTTATGTTTCAAAATATACTTCATTATTTAGTATAACATAGAATCGTGGCTTATTAAATAGCTTTTTACCTCATTTTAATTTTTAGTCGTGACCACACATTTACCCATGTTTAACAACCCCGAAAATATTTATGTATTAGCTTCAACAATTCACAAATGGTACGAGCACCAACTAATTTCATTTACAGAAGAGCATATAGGTATATATCAAGAATGATATAAAGAAGATTGCGCCCATCAGAGCGTACGTGACGTCACGTTTGCAGAGTTGTGCAGTATTGCCAACCATTTGATCTTCGCAATAAATTTAGTGCTTTTTTATACCGAAAATGCGACAATTTTTAAGTTTGGTGTTTGTTTCTTTTTGTTTTTAATTTAAGGCTACCGAGACTTTAGGTTAAAAAAAACTGTATTATTATACAAAAGAAGTTTAAAAAAGACCACTCTGAGAAGATTTTAGTGCTAATGAAAATTTTTTTACTCCTATAAAATTTGATAATTTGAAAGTGCAAATTTAATTTTTGGCTCCATTTAAGGCTATGCAAAAATATTAAATGCCCCGCTCTCAACTCTTCTTAAGATTGAAAACCTTTTTACACATTTTTAAAAGCCTTTGAATTTATTGAATGCGAATTAAAACCATAAAGGTGTAATCGTTTCTTCCGGTCATCAATCCTTAGTGAGACATAGAGCATCAAGAGGTGTATTCATAGTAAAAATAAGCAACAAAATACCAGAAAATACTAAAGAAACCATACTGACATTTTTACAAAAAGAGTACCTTATCTAGTTACATAACTTCAAATATAGCAAAAAAGTCGTTCCCTTAATAAAAGAGTCTCGCTTAACAAAAAAAACTCATAAATTAAATTGTACATAAGCATAACACATTTATTTAAAAAAAAACGCACATTCTACAGACAATTTGTCACGCATACAAAGTTCTTTAAATAACACAATAAAAATTTCGTGTTTTATTTTCTTTAAATGGGCATTTAGTTCGTTTTTATATCCAAAGCTAGGCAACTCTGCAGTAGCGAGAGAGAGATTTGAGTGCCGAAAGCAGAAGAACACCAACAACACCGGCAATCGCGGGCAATGCCACCAGATGTTAAAAAAAAGTAAAGCTAAATAAAACTGAGTGAATTATTTAAATAATTATTAAAAAATGTATATTTTACAAAATTATAAACATTACATTTTAATTAGAACAACTAAAAAAATGTCATGAAGAAAGAACTAAGACTCCGAGACACAAAATAATAAAAATAACAAAAAAAAAAAAGATAAATCAAGTTACGAAAATGGTAATCTGGCCATACTGGAGCTAAAATCACGTAACTAGTTGTCAAATTCGCTGAGCGCAAAGTAACGGGACCACGATGGGCGCCATCTCATTATTCTTTGCATCATGGGTATATATATAGTTAGTTGTTGGAGTTGTTGTTAGAGTTCAAGCTATTGTTGCATATTTAAAGGCGCAGTAATAGTGATGTGTATACTAAGCACAGCGCCATTCAACAGATGCAAAGCGATTATCAAAAAATATTAAAATTGTTTTTACAACAAATCACCCTGTACCGAAAAAAACACTTTCTACCACCCTATACCCATACCAATTACAAACTTTATGACATTTTAAGTGATTTAACTGTGATACAACAACTATGAAACTCAAATCGTTTACACCTTTTATAAAACTCAATGAAACCTAAAGCTAAAGATTGAAGTACAGGCGAGGTTTGAACTATGTGGAAAGTTTGCGGCTCTTGCTCATCGTTAAGTTGCTTAAAAAGCGCGTTGATATAAACGTGGAGAAATAATATTAAAGAATGAAAAGTAATTATTCAAATATTTAAAAAAATAGGCGAGCCACCTCCCCCTCTTATTTAGAAATGTATTTTTGAAGGAGGTTTTAGTTAGTATCAGGAATACGAGCAGAGATGGCCGCCCCTGTTTATAACGAATTATAAGCAACATCAAGACGCACAGCACAAATAGAAGGAGGAGCTTCGGCCAAACACACAAAAAGGGTGTACGCGCCAATTATATATGTATATATAAGCAATAAAAAAGTTTAAATTATTAAGCTATTTTTTATTCACGTATTTTTCCATCCATTTCCATTTATTTTACCCTATACAATTTTACCTCCACTCGTTGATATCGCAATCCACCTACGGGTTACCTCTCTTATTTGAATATTATATTTTTTGTATAGTTAAAATATCATAGTTTTCAAAGTAATTTGTAGAATAGTGTCTATACAAAATCTGTTGACATGAAATCAGATATCATGTAAGTAATAATGTTTCGAAGTATCTAAGACGATTTTCTCTATAATCCTGTAGAAGAGCGACAACATTTATTCTTAAATCTTATCATTTAAATACTACTATTGCTTCCTTCCATTTTGTTTTGCATCCGGTTTTAACTTAATATAGTATGAAAGTTAACAAAATTACACAGCTAACACACCCACATCCTCTACAAAAAAAAATTTTGGTTTCCATACGTACGGCTGTGCATGAGTTAAACCGAATAATGATTGAGATGCCTTAAAGAAACTTGATACTTTGCCGGCTGTTTCTAAAGATTATTGTACGCGCGAAAACATCACATGTGATTAGTTAGATACTAATAAAGGAACATAATATATATAAAATTCCTGACCACCCGGATTCACATACTTCTTTATTTAATGCAAAAATATTTTTATATGACTTTTAGTTTTTATGTTTTTTTTAGCACTCTGTTGTCATTTCGGCATTCTTTGTATTGACCTTTTAGTATCCAAGCTTCACATCCCTCACTACCTGCTAAACCATTTCAGCCACCACTGATGCGGAAATTTATGTGATAGGCGAGAAGAAGAAGCACAGGAGTATTACTTCAACATGAAAGAATAAAAATAAGATCTTAATGAAGCATTGGTGCTCGAATATCAGCTCGACAGTTTGTGAAAGCAACAACCGAAAAAAACAGACCAAAGTTAGAAAATCCGAAAACACAATAGAATGGAAAGAAGTAAAATAAATCGCAATGAAATGCTAAGATTAAAGCCAACCAAGAAATAAATGATTGAAGGAAATGTAAACTCAAATAGGCAACCAAAAAAAAAACATCGGTCACTGAAATCACGGCCAAGATGAAAATTCTTCAATTGACATGACTTTTATTTTGTCGTCGTCTTTATATGAATGTTTTTTGTTTTCCTTTTCATGAGATATTTTGTTGCTTTACTAAATTCGTAGCAAATCTTCATTTATGTCATTTAAAAGTCATTCACCTTTGCACCACTTAAATGGGGAAATTGTAAGCGTTAGTCAGGTACCATGAGATTCTTAAATTTTTTGAGTGCCGATTTTTCTTCCTCTTTTGTTTTGACCACTACTGCTGCGGCAATGATGACGTAATACTTCAAATGATAGAAAATCTCTTCTTAACAGCAGAAAATCTCTTTCTTCACAGAAATCACGTTTTACAGCACAGCTGTTAAATCTTATAAACTTTTGAGTGAATATCCCCTAATATATATTCATATCCATATAAAACAACTGGAAAATAAATTTAAATAAAGCAAGTAAGGAAGGCATATGTTAGTAAAATTTAATTTGAGCTGACTTCTAATTTTTGGAATTAAACAAATATCAATTTTTGTTCGACATATCGTGCATTCGGACCGATAAACGGATGGACGGTCAGACTGGCTAAAACGACTCCACTCATAATTTTGACCATTTGGTAAATATGGACACATATGTCTATCTAGATTCCAATTTGCTGTTATATATAACCGTTATATAAGTAAAATTCCGGCGGTCACCGTAGCCGAATGAATTGGTGCGTGACTACCATTCGAAAGTGCGCAGGTTCCAATCTCCGTGCAGGAAACATCAAACACCAAATGATAGAAAAAGTTGTTTATAATAGCGGTCGACCACAGGCAGTTAATGGCAAAGCTCCGAGTGTTCGGCCAAAAACTGTAGGACCCTCCATCACCAATACACACAACACAAATAGAAAAAGGAGCTCGGCCAAACACCCAAAAAGTTTGGAAACGGCAATTACAATTATATAATATATATAAATAAAATTATAGTAGTTTTGGGCACAAATGCGTGGGTATAACAGCATCGGTGCTATTATATGTATAAAAAATAGCATACCATTTAAATGGCTGTCTTCACTTCGCTGGTGGTATTTCAAGCGATTGGTCCTATTTCGACGACATTAGTCTACTATCTACTACTTCTCGAATGTTAACCTGAAACAGTGCTGGGTTGCCAACGTAGACTAAGGACTAGAGAAAATAATCGAGAGGCATCAATTCACATCACATTCACATCATATGGTGAATATTCGCTGCGACATGACCCAGCTGTAAAATTTTACCTTCGCCACATCGAGTGCCATTTGTTGGAACCACAACTTGAAGGCATCGACATTGTTGAAGTCTGGCTACAGAAACTTGGTTGAAATACTTCTAAGTATACTGAGGATCATTGATAATGACGGTATTTGCTTCTTAATCTCAAAAGAAATAGGGTCCGATGATGCCGTCATACCATAAACAGTCGGCCTTTGTGGAACTATGGATATTTAGCCACACATTTGTGAATTATACTCATCCCGCCAATGGCCACTTCACTTTTTGGAATAGCCGCTTAGCCAAAATCTGCATTTGAGTATTAACAGTTGAGCCGGAATTCCGATACTATTTTTTAAATAATTTTCGGCTCAAGGGCGAAACGATGTTAAATGAAATGACAATCCTTACTAAATAGCTTTACTACTGAATGCGATTGTTAACATTAACTACTGGTAACACATAACAAATGGCAAAAGTATCATTGCTATCGGGTCACCCTACAGTTATATAGGGTGGGTCATGTAAAATTTCCTTCTTGAATCGGCTATAAAAAAAAAACTAATAAATATTTTTTCAAACTTTTTTTTTATTTTGAAGATTGAACACTTCACGTCATTTATGAATGAAAAGCAATATCGTTCAAGTGACTGCCACGACTGACTTTACAGTGGGCCATTCGATCAACCCAATTTTTAAGCACATTTTCGATTGTTTGGGCTCCAATTTCATGAATGGCAACTTCGATTACGTGTTTTAAAGCATCAATCGTCTCTGGATGGTTCGCATAGCATTTGTCCTTAACGGCTCCTCACAAAAAATAGTCCCTTATTTGTATATGCTATTACCTTACAGAAAATGAAGGATGTAGTATTACACTTCCATGCGCGCAAAAAGTAAAACATGTATTTGAATTATCAAACGCTATTATAATTCGGTCGGTACAGGTAATAAATTTTATTTGTTCATTCTGACTTCACACACATTTCGCTCTAACGCCATCACTCTACCTTTCAATTTCAATCTATTTCTTCATTTGGGCGAAAAATGAGAGAAAATGTTAACAAAGAAAATTACTACAGAAAAGGTTTTCTAACCAGCAACCCTATTTTAAACTCAGTTAACGCAGACATTTGTTTTTAAAGAATCCACCTTTCGACTCTTAAAAATAAAATATTACATATTTAGGGTGTGTAAATAATCCTTTACAATTGACTAGGTACTTCTGCCGTAATCCCAAGCAAAAACAAAAAACAAAACCTCCTTCAACTGTCTAACCTTCAAGTGAAGAAGATGAATTCTTACTGCCGCATTTGCTCCTCCCACAATTGTGACCTTTTCAAGATTATTGCAATTATACAAAAGTGTGACAATGTATCTGGATGTCCTTGTTTATCTGTGTTTATGCGCCAAGCACAGCTGTGTTCTGCTATAGCAGTTGACCTCAAATGCCAGTTTTTGCTCTACTACTTCTTCATCTTCTAATTTATTCATTGCTATCGCCCTTTGACCAGTCTCAGCCGGGGCTTGGATGCCACAATAAAAGATTACCGCTTCCTTGGTTAAATTACAACAGTGTGCCTTTATGTGTATACTAAATACATAGAATTGCTGTATTGTTTTTATTTCTTATTCTACTTTTCTAACAGGAGAGTTTTCTTGCTCCGTTTTTTGACTTTGTATTGTACACAGCTTTTACATCTCAACGTAAGTTTTTGCCTACTTTCAGTCGACTAAACTCATTAATTTTCTATTTTATTTCGTGCATGTCTTCCTACAGATACGTAATTAGGCATATCGTTATGTGTTTGTGCAATAGAATTTTTATTGTTACCTTTTGCATACAATTCCTTATTTCATGTGATCGCTCATACCACATACATACATACATATGTAGTTAATATGTGAGTATGTTAGACGTGTTACAATTGATGGTGTTTTTAAAAGGCATT
>JAYXIM010042823.1:0-15265 GCA_037575425.1 Anastrepha fraterculus
TTAAATTAAACTTTTTCAAGCCTATGAAATTTTTTCAAAACAAAATTTTCTGAAAACCAAACAAAATTTAAAAAAAAAATGGTGTTTTCAAAGCATTTCATATTCCACTATTAATCGAGAATACATTTTTTTGAGGAGGTGTTTTTCAAAGCGGAAAAAAATCTTTTTTAACAAATTAATTTAAACTTTTACAAAAGTATGAAATTTTTTCAAGAACAAAATTTTCTCAAAAACGTTAAATTAAAAAAAAAATAGTTTTTTCAAAATATTTAATTTTCAGCAATTAACTGAGAAGAAATTTGTTAGAGCGAAGTGTTTTTCAAAACTTCAAAAAACACTTTTTAACCAAAAAAAATAAACCTTTTTTCAAAAACAACAGGAATGATAACATTGCCTAACAATTTCTGCAATTTTGACGGTTAAGCCGACTTTGGGTAGATTTTTCTTTATTTGGTAGTCTTCTCATCATAGGATTTGTATGCGTTAATAGTCTATTTATGTGTCTTCTGCTAGCGCTTTGTATTGTTTCATCAATAGTATCGATGTCAAGATCGCGATGAATATCTGCGTTAGGTATGTACCAAGGTGCATTAGTTAAGGTCCTAAGTATTTATGAAAATAATGTTTCAATTCAATTGAGCAATGCTTTCTTTGACCAATTCTATATGGAAATTAATGCGTTTGCAAACGATGTTTTCGGCTATGAACAAATGTTGGAATCGAATGAAAAAGGAAAGAAACGCGAAATGATAAAAAAAATTCTTGGAAAATTTAAAATGAATGGTGCTTTATTGGAAAAATTCAAAGGTAATAAGAACATACACAAGATAAAGTTAGAATTCGAATTTTTAGATTTATTTTGTTTATTTCTCATTTTTTCAGAAGTACACCACACAACAACTCATTCCAACTCTGATTTTGAAATCCTGTTGAAATTGGTGATCGATAATTTTGTCAGTCAATGGAAGTTTGCGTGTATCAGACCCTGCATATTATTTACCATATCAACTTTTTATGGAACATATGGACCAAATGAACACAAAAAAAATAATTTAGTTTTGTTTTGATTTTTTGCAACATTTTGGTTTTCAGTTAATACAATAAAAACAATACTGTTTTTTCGTGAACACAAAATTCTAAATTTATTACGTTGTTTGTTTAGAATTTTTTTAGAAAAAAAGTAAATTTTTTGGTTTTGAGGAAATTTGTTTATTGTTGCTATTTGTGAAAGCGTAGATATTTGTAAGTATTTGACTATAATCCTAAAAGTTAATGGAATACCACTATGACACATAGAAAACATTTTTTCAAAGGGGTGTTTTTCGAAAATTATAAAAAAAATTGTTTTCAAAAATTTTGAAGAAATAAAGTAAAATAAAAAAATTTCGAAAGCATGAAATTTTTTCAAAACCAAATTTTCTTCAAAAAGATAAAAGAAATTTCTTCAAAGAGGTGTTTTTCTAAAATTACAAAAAAAAAATTTCAAAAATTTTAAACAAATAAAATAAAATTAAACTTTTTCAAGGGTATGAAATTTTTTCAAAACAAAATTTTCTGAAAACCAAACAAAATTAAAAAAAAAAATGGTGTTTTCAAAGCATTTCATATTCCACTATTAATAGAGAATACATTTTTTGGAGGAGGTGTTTTTCAAAGCGGAAAAAAATCTTTTTAACACACTTTTATTAGGTCGGGTTGTATGTATGTATGTATGTATGTATGTATGTAACGGAATCTTTGAGCTTAATTTTCACTGGCTTCTAAACATCTGATCGACTTGAAATTTTGCACACCTATCAAGGACCGATGACAATGCAATAATTTGATAAAAGTTTTCCATTATCCTCATTGGGATTGTCAGGATTAATATTTTCTTTTTTTTTTTTTACCTGTGGGCAAAAAGTAAGGTGAATTTAAATCTTTGAATCTTTTTTAACACACTTTTATTAGGTCGGGTTGTATGTATGTATGTATGTATGTATGTATGTATGTATGTATGTATGTATATATGTATGTATGCATGTAACGGAATCTTTGAGCTTAATTTTCACTGGCTTCTAAAAATCTGATCGACTTGAAATTTTGCACACCTATCAAGGACCGATGACAATGCAATAATTTGATAAAAGTTTTCCATTATCCTTATTAGGTTTGCCAGGATTAATATTTTCTTTTTTTTACCTGTGGGCAAAAAGTAAGGTGAATTTGGTTGTAAAATGAAAAATCTTTTTAACACACTTTTATTAGGTCGGGTTGTATGTATGTATGTATGTATGTATGTATGTAACGGAATCTTTGAGCTTAATTTTCACTGGCTTCTAAACATCTGATCGACTTGAAATTTTGCACACCTATCAAGGACCGATGACAATGCAATAATTTGATAACAGTTTTCCATTATCCTTATTAGGATTGCCAGGATTAATATTTTCTTTTTTTTACCTGTGGGCAAAAAGTAAGGTGAATTTGGCTGTAAAATGAAAAATCTTTTTTTATTCTTGTAAATCAGTTTCTCAGGCTCCCTCCACGAAATAAGTTCTTCATCCCGATTACTTCTTTATCACGGCCGATAACTGCATATCGTTAGACTCACAGTCGATAAGAAAGGAATTAAATATAACACGAATATATCGAATCATTTATTCACTGACTACAATGATAACAATAATTTTCATTCATAATAAACAAAAAATTGTTTAAAGAAACTAAGAAACACGCTTTTTTGCTCATCGAACTAAAAAGTAGAAAATAAAAAATAGTTTAAAAAAACCAAAAAAACACGCTTTTATTGCTAATCGAACTAAAAGTAGAAAATAAATTTTAATGACAAAGAGACCTATAATGAAGTAATAGCAAATCGAACGATCAGTCATAGTCAACTACCTCAGAACAGAATTATAACAAAAATTAAGATACAAATAGAGTAATTCAAATTAGAGTTAAAAGCGTGGGATGCTTGATATAGTAAATATTACAATCATTCTATTGGCAACTACCTATGTACAGAGGGTTATGAAAGTGAAGCAAAATGCATCCCACGCTTTTAACTCTAATTTGAATTACTCTATTTGCATCTTAATTTTTGTTATAATTCTGTTCTGAGGTAGTTGACTATGACTGATCGTTCGATTTGCTATTACTTCATTATAGGTCTCTTTGTCATTAAAATTTATTTTCTACTTTTTAGTTCGATTAGCAATAAAAGCGTGTTTTTTAGTTTTTTTAAACTATCTTTTATTTTGTATGAATGCGCATAAATTCGTGCTTTGTTATGCGCGTTGCCAAGATGCATATATGGCGTAGTGTATAAAATGCATGCGACGGTCGTGGGAAAAAAACTATGAGCAGATTAATACGTGCGTGTTAATGTGTGGAAAGCGAGAGTTGAAAGGGAGCAAGGAACAAGCAGATATACAAGAAAACGAGTGGTGCAAGCGTGTACGAATGTACATATTGTGCGGGGAAAATGCCGAAAATAGTGAATTTAAGAGTGGAGCAACTTAAAACGCTGCTGCGTGAACGGGAAAAACCTACGACTGGGTCTAAGGCAGAACTAGTCCAGCGGTTATGCGAATTTGAAAACAGTGATGAAATAAATATGGATGAAAGGTGTACAATGCAAGAGCAAATTAACGAGTTGCGGGAAATGATGCAAGGCATCACTACTTTGCTGCAACAACAAAGTCGTGAGCAACGACCAAGTGTAGAACAAACGGCCGCGAGTGTAGAAACTGCAACTACCCCGGTATCAATGGTAGATTCTTCGAGTGCAAGGTGTTCGGTGAAAGAGATTGCTGAAACTTTACCTACCTTTGATCCAACGAATGAACTTTCTTTGCCGGTCGAAAAATTTGTAGAACGTGTTAATCAAGCGCATAGTGCCTATCAGTGGAACGAAAGAAGTTTAATGCTAGCAGTTTTTAGCAAGTTGAAAGGTGTTGCCAAACTATGGTTAGATGCTTCACCAGAGTGTTACTCGAATTGGACAATTTTCACGGAAAGGTTAATAGAAGAATTCGGTACTAAGCCAAACGAGGCAGAGATACATTACAAAATGAACAGTTCGGTGCGTAAATTTGATGAAAAAGTCGTGGAATATTGTTTTCGTATGAGTGCCATTGGGCAGCGATTATAAAATATACGCGGAACGGATTACGAAATCGGGAACTGCAAACGGCAATTGCTCCAATGCGATTTGATTCGATGAGACACTTGCGCGAAACGCTTGACGAGTATGATAAAAATCGTAATAGTACTCCAGGTTTGAAGTTTGAACAAAACAAAAATAGAAACACGAATAATGACGGGAATAAAGGTAGCGTTGAGAATAAAAGTAAGATAAAGTGTTATAATTGTTTTGAAGAAGGTCATATAGCGACCAGATGTTCTAAGCCACTACGAAAAGCGCAGTATGGTGATGGTCAGAAAGTTGACCCGAAGGTTGAGGCTGTGGAGCGTAATAAGAGAAATGCTACAATGACAAACCGTAAAGTGGAGTGCGATGAGGAATTTTGTATTAAACTGGTGTATGTTAAAAATCAAGCAATAAAAGCATTCGTGGACACAGGAAGTGAATGCAGCATGATACGGAAATCATGTGCTGATAAATTCGAAATAGAAACAGAGCCTTGCGTGTTAAAAATAAAGGGCATATGTGGAGGTGCGCGGTATGCAAGTGAGTTGATGAAAACTGAAATAAAAATTGACAGTGTAAAAATAAATGTAATCTATATACTATATATAAAAAGAAGTTACATTTCCTTGGTAATCTTATAACTCAAGAACGGGCTCACCTATCCAAACCAAATTTTTAGGCTTTGTTTGGACTATTCAGTAGATGGTTTGTGTTTTAAAATTTTAAGAATCGGATACCAGGATCTCGAGAAATAGGCCAAAACGTGAACCCGGGTAACCCTAGGATGTGTTTGTACAATATGGGTAGCAAATGGAAGCTGTTGATGATTCTATAGTATAGAGTATTTTTGATGCCGATCCGTGACTAGGGTCTCGAGATATCGCCCAAAGGGGTGTTTTTCGAAAATTATAAAAAAAAATTGTTTTCAAAACTTTTGAAGAAATAAAGTAAAATAAAAAAATTTCGAAAGCATGAAATTTTTTCAAAACCTAATTTTCTTCAAAAAGATAAAAGAAATTTCTTCGAAGAGGTGTTTTTCTAAAATTACAAAAAAAAAATTTCAAAAATTTTAAACAAATAAAATTAAATTAAACTTTTTCAAGCCTATGAAATTTTTTCAAAACAAAATTTTCTGAAAACCAAACAAAATTTAAAAAAAAAATGGTGTTTTCAAAGCATTTCATATTCCACTATTAATCGAGAATACATTTTTTTGAGGAGGTGTTTTTCAAAGCGGAAAAAAATCTTTTTTAACAAATTAATTTAAACTTTTACAAAAGTATGAAATTTTTTCAAGAACAAAATTTTCTCAAAAACGTTAAATTAAAAAAAAATAGTTTTTTCAAAATATTTAATTTTCAGCAATTAACTGAGAAGAAATTTGTTAGAGCGAAGTGTTTTTCAAAACTTCAAAAAACACTTTTTAACCAAAAAAAATAAACCTTTTTTCAAAAACAACAGGAATGATAACATTGCCTAACAATTTCTGCAATTTTGACGGTTAAGCCGACTTTGGGTAGATTTTTCTTTATTTGGTAGTCTTCTCATCATAGGATTTGTATGCGTTAATAGTCTATTTATGTGTCTTCTGCTAGCGCTTTGTATTGTTTCATCAATAGTATCGATGTCAAGATCGCGATGAATATCTGCGTTAGGTATGTACCAAGGTGCATTAGTTAAGGTCCTAAGTATTTATGAAAATAATGTTTCAATTCAATTGAGCAATGCTTTCTTTGACCAATTCTATATGGAAATTAATGCGTTTGCAAACGATGTTTTCGGCTATGAACAAATGTTGGAATCGAATGAAAAAGGAAAGAAACGCGAAATGATAAAAAAAATTCTTGGAAAATTTAAAATGAATGGTGCTTTATTGGAAAAATTCAAAGGTAATAAGAACATACACAAGATAAAGTTAGAATTCGAATTTTTAGATTTATTTTGTTTATTTCTCATTTTTTCAGAAGTACACCACACAACAACTCATTCCAACTCTGATTTTGAAATCCTGTTGAAATTGGTGATCGATAATTTTGTCAGTCAATGGAAGTTTGCGTGTATCAGACCCTGCATATTATTTACCATATCAACTTTTTATGGAACATATGGACCAAATGAACACAAAAAAAATAATTTAGTTTTGTTTTGATTTTTTGCAACATTTTGGTTTTCAGTTAATACAATAAAAACAATACTGTTTTTTCGTGAACACAAAATTCTAAATTTATTACGTTGTTTGTTTAGAATTTTTTTAGAAAAAAAGTAAATTTTTTGGTTTTGAGGAAATTTGTTTATTGTTGCTATTTGTGAAAGCGTAGATATTTGTAAGTATTTGACTATAATCCTAAAAGTTAATGGAATACCACTATGACACATAGAAAACATTTTTTCAAAGGGATGTTTTTCGAAAATTATAAAAAAAATTGTTTTCAAAAATTTTGAAGAAATAAAGTAAAATAAAAAAATTTCGAAAGCATGAAATTTTTTCAAAACCAAATTTTCTTCAAAAAGATAAAAGAAATTTCTTCAAAGAGGTGTTTTTCTAAAATTACAAAAAAAAAATTTCAAAAATTTTAAACAAATAAAATAAAATTAAACTTTTTCAAGGGTATGAAATTTTTTCAAAACAAAATTTTCTGAAAACCAAACAAAATTAAAAAAAAAAATGGTGTTTTCAAAGCATTTCATATTCCACTATTAATAGAGAATACATTTTTTGGAGGAGGTGTTTTTCAAAGCGGAAAAAAATCTTTTTAACACACTTTTATTAGGTCGGGTTGTATGTATGTATGTATGTATGTATGTATGTAACGGAATCTTTGAGCTTAATTTTCACTGGCTTCTAAACATCTGATCGACTTGAAATTTTGCACACCTATCAAGGACCGATGACAATGCAATAATTTGATAAAAGTTTTCCATTATCCTCATTGGGATTGTCAGGATTAATATTTTCTTTTTTTTTTTTACCTGTGGGCAAAAAGTAAGGTGAATTTAAATCTTTGAATCTTTTTTAACACACTTTTATTAGGTCGGGTTGTATGTATGTATGTATGTATGTATGTATGTATGTATGTATGTATATATGTATGTATGCATGTAACGGAATCTTTGAGCTTAATTTTCACTGGCTTCTAAAAATCTGATCGACTTGAAATTTTGCACACCTATCAAGGACCGATGACAATGCAATAATTTGATAAAAGTTTTCCATTATCCTTATTAGGTTTGCCAGGATTAATATTTTCTTTTTTTTACCTGTGGGCAAAAAGTAAGGTGAATTTGGTTGTAAAATGAAAAATCTTTTTAACACACTTTTATTAGGTCGGGTTGTATGTATGTATGTATGTATGTATGTATGTAACGGAATCTTTGAGCTTAATTTTCACTGGCTTCTAAACATCTGATCGACTTGAAATTTTGCACACCTATCAAGGACCGATGACAATGCAATAATTTGATAACAGTTTTCCATTATCCTTATTAGGATTGCCAGGATTAATATTTTCTTTTTTTTACCTGTGGGCAAAAAGTAAGGTGAATTTGGCTGTAAAATGAAAAATCTTTTTTTATTCTTGTAAATCAGTTTCTCAGGCTCCCTCCACGAAATAAGTTCTTCATCCCGATTACTTCTTTATCACGGCCGATAACTGCATATCGTTAGACTCACAGTCGATAAGAAAGGAATTAAATATAACACGAATATATCGAATCATTTATTCACTGACTACAATGATAACAATAATTTTCATTCATAATAAACAAAAAATTGTTTAAAGAAACTAAGAAACACGCTTTTTTGCTCATCGAACTAAAAAGTAGAAAATAAAAAATAGTTTAAAAAAACCAAAAAAACACGCTTTTATTGCTAATCGAACTAAAAGTAGAAAATAAATTTTAATGACAAAGAGACCTATAATGAAGTAATAGCAAATCGAACGATCAGTCATAGTCAACTACCTCAGAACAGAATTATAACAAAAATTAAGATACAAATAGAGTAATTCAAATTAGAGTTAAAAGCGTGGGATGCATTGATATAGCTTAACTATTCATAATCATTCTATACATAGGTAGTTGCCTATGTACAGAATGGTTATGAATAGTGAAGCTATATCAATGCATCCCACGCTTTTAACTCTAATTTGAATTACTCTATTTGTATCTTAATTTTTGTTATAATTCTGTTCTGAGGTAGTTGACTATGACTGATCGTTCGATTTGCTATTACTTCATTATAGGTCTCTTTGTCATTAAAATTTATTTTCTACTTTTAGTTCGATTAGCAATAAAAGCGTGTTTTTTAGTTTTTTTAAACTACACGGTGTGACAAAAAAAAAAAATTAAATATACTTTTATGGAGACCTAGCACAACTTGTAGGTATAGTAAAACTAAGAAACATGGTATAGGAGAAATTTCCAATACACCCCCAAAATCTCATTTTATGGCCATAAAACCGTTTTTCAGTAGGTTGATGTGAACAATCACTCCTAACTTCGCCAATTTCCATCCGATTTCGAATTTGTTTTTTTAGTTCGAAAGAACAAAAACAAGCCTTTTTGACAGTGTGTTGACAATTTTTCTGAAATGACAACTGACGAGACTGTAGACGGAAGTATTTGGAATTTTTTTATTTTTTCTCTGTTTTTTCAACTTTGACATAATTTTTACGATATTATCCGATATTGAGGATTTTTTTCAGTACCCTATTGTTATAGTAAATTTAATTTTGCGTCAAATGAGCTATATTTCACTGTAATTGAATTAAAATTAAAAGAGTTGTGTGAGTTTTAAGATTTTATTTGTTTTTTTTTACTAATTTGGTATGTAGGTATAACATACGCTAAATGGGAATAAGGACGTGTTTTGATGCGTTATTATAGATACATAATATTTATTGGAGTATATATGTATACATAGGAGTACACTGTACTGCATACAACAGAACTGGTTAGAACTTACGAAAATATTTGACATATTATAGCACATTTTTTTTTCAATAGAAATATGAAAAAGCTCCCAAGTGTACCAAAGTTCACACTGTACATTGATTAACAAAAGAAGTTTGTTATTATAATTTAACCTTATTAAAACGTCAAAGTTTCATTGTTTGTTTCATTGAAATTCAAGAGACATAAATCAAAACGTTGCCAGATAAGTCGAATTTCTCAATATTCTCGGATGATGTGGCATCACCACCCTTATCATAAACCAGATGATTGTTATTTTTATAAAACGGACGCAAACGGTCATTATTATAAAGCTTTTCCATATTTCTATTGAAAAAAATATGCTATAATATGTCAAATATTTTCGTAAGTTCTAACCAGTTCTGTTGTATGCAGTACAGTGTACTCCTATGTATACATATACACTCCAATAAATATTACGTATCTATAATAACGCATCAAAACACGTCCTTATTCCCATTTAGCGTATGTTATACCTACATACCAAATTAGTAAAAAAAAACAAATAAAATCTTAAAACTCACACAACTCTTTTAATTTTAATTCAATTACAGTGAAATATAGCTCATTTGACGCAAAATTAAATTTACTATAACAATAGGGTACTGAAAAAAATCCTCAATATCGGATAATATCGTAAAAATTATGTCAAAGTTGAAAAAACAGAGAAAAAATAAAAAAATTCCAAATACTTCCGTCTACAGTCTCGTCAGTTGTCATTTCAGAAAAATTGTCAACACACTGTCAAAAAGGCTTGTTTTTGTTCTTTCGAACTAAAAAAACAAATTCGAAATCGGATGGAAATTGGCGAAGTTAGGAGTGATTGTTCACATCAACCTACTGAAAAACGGTTTTATGGCCATAAAATGAGATTTTGGGGGTGTATTGGAAATTTCTCCTATACCATGTTTCTTAGTTTTACTATACCTACAAGTTGTACTAGGTCTCTATAAAAGTATATTTTCACTGTCGCACAGTGCTATCTTTTATTTTGTATGAATGCGCATAAATTCGTGCTTTGTTATGCGCGTTGCCAAGATGCATATATGGCGTAGTGTATAAAATGCATGCGACGGTCGTGGGAAAAAAACTATGAGCAGATTAATACGTGCGTGTTAATGTGTGGAAAGCGAGAGTTGAAAGGGAGCAAGGAACAAGCAGATATACAAGAAAACGAGTGGTGCAAGCGTGTACGAATGTACATATTGTGCGGGGAAAATGCCGAAAATAGTGAATTTAAGAGTGGAGCAACTTAAAACGCTGCTGCGTGAACGGGAAAAACCTACGACTGGGTCTAAGGCAGAACTAGTCCAGCGGTTATGCGAATTTGAAAACAGTGATGAAATAAATATGGATGAAAGGTGTACAATGCAAGAGCAAATTAACGAGTTGCGGGAAATGATGCAAGGCATCACTACTTTGCTGCAACAACAAAGTCGTGAGCAACGACCAAGTGTAGAACAAACGGCCGCGAGTGTAGAAACTGCAACTACCCCGGTATCAATGGTAGATTCTTCGAGTGCAAGGTGTTCGGTGAAAGAGATTGCTGAAACTTTACCTACCTTTGATCCAACGAATGAACTTTCTTTGCCGGTCGAAAAATTTGTAGAACGTGTTAATCAAGCGCATAGTGCCTATCAGTGGAACGAAAGAAGTTTAATGCTAGCAGTTTTTAGCAAGTTGAAAGGTGTTGCCAAACTATGGTTAGATGCTTCACCAGAGTGTTACTCGAATTGGACAATTTTCACGGAAAGGTTAATAGAAGAATTCGGTACTAAGCCAAACGAGGCAGAGATACATTACAAAATGAACAGTTCGGTGCGTAAATTTGATGAAAAAGTCGTGGAATATTGTTTTCGTATGAGTGCCATTGGGCAGCGATTATAAAATATACGCGGAACGGATTACGAAATCGGGAACTGCAAACGGCAATTGCTCCAATGCGATTTGATTCGATGAGACACTTGCGCGAAACGCTTGACGAGTATGATAAAAATCGTAATAGTACTCCAGGTTTGAAGTTTGAACAAAACAAAAATAGAAACACGAATAATGACGGGAATAAAGGTAGCGTTGAGAATAAAAGTAAGATAAAGTGTTATAATTGTTTTGAAGAAGGTCATATAGCGACCAGATGTTCTAAGCCACTACGAAAAGCGCAGTATGGTGATGGTCAGAAAGTTGACCCGAAGGTTGAGGCTGTGGAGCGTAATAAGAGAAATGCTACAATGACAAACCGTAAAGTGGAGTGCGATGAGGAATTTTGTATTAAACTGGTGTATGTTAAAAATCAAGCAATAAAAGCATTCGTGGACACAGGAAGTGAATGCAGCATGATACGGAAATCATGTGCTGATAAATTCGAAATAGAAACAGAGCCTTGCGTGTTAAAAATAAAGGGCATATGTGGAGGTGCGCGGTATGCAAGTGAGTTGATGAAAACTGAAATAAAAATTGACAGTGTAAAAATAAATGTAATCTATATACTATATATAAAAAGAAGTTACATTTCCTTGGTAATCTTATAACTCAAGAACGGGCTCACCTATCCAAACCAAATTTTTAGGCTTTGTTTGGACTATTCAGTAGATGGTTTGTGTTTTAAAATTTTAAGAATCGGATACCAGGATCTCGAGAAATAGGCCAAAACGTGAACCCGGGTAACCCTAGGATGTGTTTGTACAATATGGGTAGCAAATGGAAGCTGTTGATGATTCTATAGTATAGAGTATTTTTGATGCCGATCCGTGACTAGGGTCTCGAGATATCGCCCAAAGGGGTGTTTTTCGAAAATTATAAAAAAAAATTGTTTTCAAAACTTTTGAAGAAATAAAGTAAAATAAAAAAATTTCGAAAGCATGAAATTTTTTCAAAACCTAATTTTCTTCAAAAAGATAAAAGAAATTTCTTCGAAGAGGTGTTTTTCTAAAATTACAAAAAAAAAAATTTCAAAAATTTTAAACAAATAAAATTAAATTAAACTTTTTCAAGCCTATGAAATTTTTTCAAAACAAAATTTTCTGAAAACCAAACAAAATTTAAAAAAAAAATGGTGTTTTCAAAGCATTTCATATTCCACTATTAATCGAGAATACATTTTTTTGAGGAGGTGTTTTTCAAAGCGGAAAAAAATCTTTTTTAACAAATTAATTTAAACTTTTACAAAAGTATGAAATTTTTTCAAGAACAAAATTTTCTCAAAAACGTTAAATTAAAAAAAAATAGTTTTTTCAAAATATTTAATTTTCAGCAATTAACTGAGAAGAAATTTGTTAGAGCGAAGTGTTTTTCAAAACTTCAAAAAACACTTTTTAACCAAAAAAAATAAACCTTTTTTCAAAAACAACAGGAATGATAACATTGCCTAACAATTTCTGCAATTTTGACGGTTAAGCCGACTTTGGGTAGATTTTTCTTTATTTGGTAGTCTTCTCATCATAGGATTTGTATGCGTTAATAGTCTATTTATGTGTCTTCTGCTAGCGCTTTGTATTGTTTCATCAATAGTATCGATGTCAAGATCGCGATGAATATCTGCGTTAGGTATGTACCAAGGTGCATTAGTTAAGGTCCTAAGTATTTATGAAAATAATGTTTCAATTCAATTGAGCAATGCTTTCTTTGACCAATTCTATATGGAAATTAATGCGTTTGCAAACGATGTTTTCGGCTATGAACAAATGTTGGAATCGAATGAAAAAGGAAAGAAACGCGAAATGATAAAAAAAATTCTTGGAAAATTTAAAATGAATGGTGCTTTATTGGAAAAATTCAAAGGTAATAAGAACATACACAAGATAAAGTTAGAATTCGAATTTTTAGATTTATTTTGTTTATTTCTCATTTTTTCAGAAGTACACCACACAACAACTCATTCCAACTCTGATTTTGAAATCCTGTTGAAATTGGTGATCGATAATTTTGTCAGTCAATGGAAGTTTGCGTGTATCAGACCCTGCATATTATTTACCATATCAACTTTTTATGGAACATATGGACCAAATGAACACAAAAAAAATAATTTAGTTTTGTTTTGATTTTTTGCAACATTTTGGTTTTCAGTTAATACAATAAAAACAATACTGTTTTTTCGTGAACACAAAATTCTAAATTTATTACGTTGTTTGTTTAGAATTTTTTTAGAAAAAAAGTAAATTTTTTGGTTTTGAGGAAATTTGTTTATTGTTGCTATTTGTGAAAGCGTAGATATTTGTAAGTATTTGACTATAATCCTAAAAGTTAATGGAATACCACTATGACACATAGAAAACATTTTTTCAAAGGGATGTTTTTCGAAAATTATAAAAAAAATTGTTTTCAAAAATTTTGAAGAAATAAAGTAAAATAAAAAAATTTCGAAAGCATGAAATTTTTTCAAAACCAAATTTTCTTCAAAAAGATAAAAGAAATTTCTTCAAAGAGGTGTTTTTCTAAAATTACAAAAAAAAAATTTCAAAAATTTTAAACAAATAAAATAAAATTAAACTTTTTCAAGGGTATGAAATTTTTTCAAAACAAAATTTTCTGAAAACCAAACAAAATTAAAAAAAAAAATGGTGTTTTCAAAGCATTTCATATTCCACTATTAATAGAGAATACATTTTTTGGAGGAGGTGTTTTTCAAAGCGGAAAAAAATCTTTTTAACACACTTTTATTAGGTCGGGTTGTATGTATGTATGTATGTATGTATGTATGTAACGGAATCTTTGAGCTTAATTTTCACTGGCTTCTAAACATCTGATCGACTTGAAATTTTGCACACCTATCAAGGACCGATGACAATGCAATAATTTGATAAAAGTTTTCCATTATCCTCATTGGGATTGTCAGGATTAATATTTTCTTTTTTTTTTTTTACCTGTGGGCAAAAAGTAAGGTGAATTTAAATCTTTGAATCTTTTTTAACACACTTTTATTAGGTCGGGTTGTATGTATGTATGTATGTATGTATGTATGTTTGTATGTATGTATATATGTATGTATGCATGTAACGGAATCTTTGAGCTTAATTTTCACTGGCTTCTAAAAATCTGATCGACTTGAAATTTTGCACACCTATCAAGGACCGATGACAATGCAATAATTTGATAAAAGTTTTCCATTATCCTTATTAGGTTTGCCAGGATTAATATTTTCTTTTTTTTACCTGTGGGCAAAAAGTAAGGTGAATTTGGTTGTAAAATGAAAAATCTTTTTAACACACTTTTATTAGGTCGGGTTGTATGTATGTATGTATGTATGTATGTATGTAACGGAATCTTTGAGCTTAATTTTCACTGGCTTCTAAACATCTGATCGACTTGAAATTTTGCACACCTATCAAGGACCGATGACAATGCAATAATTTGATAACAGTTTTCCATTATCCTTATTAGGATTGCCAGGATTAATATTTTCTTTTTTTTACCTGTGGGCAAAAAGTAAGGTGAATTTGGCTGTAAAATGAAAAATCTTTTTTTATTCTTGTAAATCAGTTTCTCAGGCTCCCTCCACGAAATAAGTTCTTCATCCCGATTACTTCTTTATCACGGCCGATAACTGCATATCGTTAGACTCACAGTCGATAAGAAAGGAATTAAATATAACACGAATATATCGAATCATTTATTCACTGACTACAATGATAACAATAATTTTCATTCATAATAAACAAAAAATTGTTTAAAGAAACTAAGAAACACGCTTTTTTGCTCATCGAACTAAAAAGTAGAAAATAAAAAATAGTTTAAAAAAACCAAAAAAACACGCTTTTATTGCTAATCGAACTAAAAGTAGAAAATAAATTTTAATGACAAAGAGACCTATAATGAAGTAATAGCAAATCGAACGATCAGTCATAGTCAACTACCTCAGAACAGAATTATAACAAAAATTAAGATGCAAATAGAGTAATTCAAATTAGAGTTAAAAGCGTGGGATGCATTTTGCTTCACTTTCATAACCCTCTGTACATAGGTAGTTGCCAATAGAATGATTGTAATATTTACTATATCAAGCATCCCACGCTTTTAACTCTAATTTGAATTACTCTATTTGTATCTTAATTTTTGTTATAATTCTGTTCTGAGGTAGTTGACTATGACTGATCGTTCGATTTGCTATTACTTCATTATAGGTCTCTTTGTCATTAAAATTTATTTTCTACTTTTAGTTCGATT